>JAURVB010008741.1:0-14918 GCA_033002965.1 Piper betle | reverse complement strand
AGGCAGCGAGGCTCACGCAAACCTCCCTCTGGACTTTACAACAACAATGTATGCTTTTCTCCACGGCAACAACTAGAGGCAGCAACAATTCTCTTCGTGAAGGCAAAACTCCGCAACTTCGGGCACCGGCTGGACTCCTTGGCACGAGCGGTGGCAGACCTCCGGCGAAAATCTCTTCACTTGGCAGCTTCGTGGCTACGTTGAGGGGCCTCTCTTCTCTGGCAGCTCAACAGCAAGGTGGCAGGGCTTCCTGCTCTCCAAAACTGTGAAGGGGTAGGGCTTGAAGAACCTGCAAAAACAGCAAGAGACAGTGACTTTCTCCGGCAAGGCTTCCCAGTGACGGACTGTGGCTTGAATTGGTAGATGAGTACCAGGACTCCAACTTGGTCAGCGATGAGCCCTATCCTTTCTTTTCCTTTGTAGCAGAGTTCCTCCCACTGGAAATTTTTCCTCCCCATTTGCCATCACAATCACAGCGGTGTGTGCTTATACAGAGTGTTCAAACTCTTATCTTTCCCTTTATTCATGCCCATTCAATCAGCCAACTCTCAACCTTTTCTCATTGTCTCCTCCTCCAGATTCGGAACCGAGGAAGCTTTCTTCTTAACTTTAATTAGCTTTAATGGAGTTGATAGGAATGACTAATAATGGTGAACCATGGTCGGTCTAGTCGCCGGTGCAACTCGACGGCTTGCCAGTTAGCTAAGGTTTCACGGTTGCGTGGGCTAGTTTGGTCGTGCATAATATTATTAATATGAAAAAGGTTTTAATTGGGATGAAATTTTAATACTTCAATAGAATCTATTAAGATTTTTTATTTGAATGGAATAATACTCTTAAATTTTTTAAAAATAAATAAATAAATAAATAAATAAACAAATAAAAAGATACTCAAAAAATTTTAAATAATAAACAAAATGCTAGTAAAAGTCTTCAATTAAGTAAAAGTTTTTATAGGTTTGTATATGATTATATTGTGGGGTTAAAATGAATACCTGAAATATGACGAGAGTATACAAAAATGAAATTTTTTTCCCCAACATTAATTAATTATTGTAAGAGATTTGATAATAATAAATAATAATAATAATAATAATAAAGAGGGTGGGTTGAAGAGTATATCGGATAGCAAAAGCTCCGACTGCCAACTCCGTCCGAGTCCGAAATCATCTGGTCGTGGCCGCTGGAGTTTGTAGAGTCGGAAATCGGCGATGGCGAGAAGCGAAGGTGGTGGGTGGTCTCCTTCAAAGTTTGTAGACTCGCACCCTCCTCCCAGCCAAATCTTCCCATCAAATCGTATCTTTCTCAATCCACTTAACAATTTCTACTCTTTCTCTTTTTTTTGGAATTTTTGGTTGGTTTTGAGGGTTGTTTATGCGCATTTGAAATTCTGGGGAGCTTGGAGTTTTTTAGCAGGAAATTTGAATGTTTTGGTTTCATTTTCAGTGTTGACGAGGCGGTTCCACGACCTGCAGTGTTGAAGTTTGGCGGCGGAGGAGCTCCAAGGCACCGATTCGGGTAAAATTTGCGATTTCATTGACAGTCTGGCTATTATTGTACCGCATTTCTTTGTTTGATTCAATGATGCACGAATGAATTATTGGGTAACTCAGCCGCATTGTCTGGTTGATCGGTAGGGTAGCAATTTTGGTGTTGGAGAAATAAAAATTGGGAGATATCTGCATGGTTTGAGCTGGAGGATGGTTATGGTCTCTATTTAGGAAGAAACCGTCTGTTTGAGATGCAGTGCCGAAAATTTGATATATCAGTTACTAATATTGGTTCGAAGTCTTTAATTTTCTGTACTCATGGCATGTTTGCAAAGAGTCCCAAGTCTTTGTCATGACGTGCTTGCCCCCCTGGGTGTCAAGCATTTACATGGGACTGGATGTTCTGGGCGTTGAACAACTGCCGCCAATTTGGGGACTTCCAATATGGTAAAATGATCCACTGCCTGGCTTTGAAGATGGGGTTTTCGAGAGATACATGTGTTTCGAATAATTTGATGTCGATATATTCTGATTTCATGTCCCCCGAGGATGCCCACCAAGTGCTTAGTGACATGCCCATCAGAAATGTGGTCTCTTGGACTACGTTGATTTCTTCTTATACACGTTCGGAAGATTACTTTGCAGCTCTTGGTGTCTATAAGGAGGTGCTAGAAGCTGAGCAGGTAGTGCCCAAGAATGGCTTCTTTTTGTCTGCTACTCTTAAGGCATGCTCACTGGCTCAGAATATTGAGGTGGGTAAATCAATCCATCATTACATTGTTGTTTCCGATCTGCAATCTGATACTATCTTAATGAATAGTCTTCTTGACATGTATGCTAAATGTGGTAGTCTCACAAATGCAAAGTTAGTTTTTGATGCAATGTTAAACCGAAATGTTACTTCATGGAACACAATTATTGCAGGCTATTGTAAAGTAGGTGGGGTGGAGGAGGCTTTAAATATATTTTATCAAATGCCTTTTCGGGATATTGTCACTTGGAACAGCATTATTTCTGGTTTAGTTGGCAAAGAGGATCCGCGAACCTTCTATTTTGTTGGTGTGATGCATAGAGAAGGTTGCAAACTTGATGAATTTGCCTTCCCCTGCATTCTGAATTATTGTGGCAATGTTGATTCTGTTATCATGGGAAAGCAAATACATGCCTACATGGTGAAACTGAAGATGTTGCTGTCTTTTGCAGGATCTGCACTTTTGAATATGTATTCAAGGTGCTCTGAACTTAAAGAAGCTGAGAATGTCTTTTGTACCTTCATAAGACTAGACGGAACTCCTCGTGCCAAGATGGTACTTTGGAATTCAATGATTTCAGCATATGTACACAATAGCCGAAGTGTGCCTGCTCTTAGTCTGGTTTGTGAGGCCCATGCATCTGGTTTGCCACTGGATTCATATACTTTTGGAAGCATTTTAAAGGCTGTTATCAACATTTCTAGTTTAAGAGCAGGTTTGCAAATTCATGGTTTAGTTATCACCACAGGATTTAGTCTGGATTTTGTGGTAGGTACTGTGCTTCTAGGCTTTTATGTGAAGTGCGGAGAATCCAAAGACGCATTGAGAGTGTTTTCAGGCCTGTCTAACAAGGATGTAATAGCATGGGCTTGTCTAATTTGGGGTTGCGTTGAACAAGGATCATATCAGTTAGCAGTATCCCTATTTAAGAAAATGGTAAATTTGAATGTTGAACTTGATCCCTTCGTTATCCCGAGCGTGCTCAAAGGTTGTTCCTGTTTGGTAGGGATTGAATGTGGCAAACAGCTGCATGGTTTTTGTATAAAAGAAGGCTATATGCTGGAAGAAGTTATTATTACTTCTCTAATAGACATGTATTCAAAATGCGGTGACATTGAGGATAGTCTCAAGCTATTTGAAGGTATTGACAAAAAGGATACGGTTTGTTGGACAAGTATAATAGTTGGAAGTGCACAGAGTGGAAGAGCACAAGATGCGATTGAATATCTTTTAAAGATGTTGAAGTTAGGAAAGAAGCCCAATGCAGTTACTTTTCTTGGTGCTCTTTCCGCTTGCCGACATGCAGGCTTTGTTGAGGGTGCGCGTGAAATTTTTAGATTGATGAGAACAGAATATGTGTTGGATTTAAAGCAAGAACACTATTCTTGCATGATTGATCTACTTGGGCGAGCTGGACATTTTGAAGAGGTAGAGTTGTTGCTTACTGAAATGCCATGTAAACCTGATCATACCATATGGATTTCCTTATTGGGGGCCTGTTCCATTCATAAAGATGTTAATCGTGCTAAGAGGATTGCCAAACATCTGCTAACATCAACATCCAATAATATTTCTGTGCTCGTGGCTATATCGAATGTCTATGCTTGCTTAGGTTTGTGGGATACTTCAGCAAAAATAAGAGAACTGATTTGGGAAAGAGGATTAAAGGATGCAGGAAGAAGCTGGATCCAAGTGAATAAATAAGAAGAGATTCGATTGCGAATGGTAAAAATCATATTTTGGCCGTGAGGGGGAAGAGACAACTAGAACAGGTAATGGGGATAATGTTTTAATATTGCCAAATTTGTACAATCGCTGAAGCATTCCCACTTGCGGAACAGTGGAACAACTTCCCAAATATACCACCTGAATTTGCTCCGGTTGAGATAAAAATAACTGCAGGTGAAGAGTATAGTCAAGTTGAAGTTTCCTTCTCATCAAGAAAGAGTTTATTATCAGAGACCAATGAATGGTAAAACTCAACATCAACTTATGCACACTTACAAATAGAAAATAAACATCAACCGAAAGACATAAACAGAAAGCAGCCACAGACAGATCTTGCTTTCTGTGGTTGCTTTCTTTCAGTTGATGTTTATTTTCTGTTTATTTACAAGCGTGTGCCTATGTTGATGTTGTGTTGTACTTTTCATTGGCCTTTGATAATAAAACCCTTTTCTTAGTTGATGACAATCAATATACAAAACATCAGTCTAAATCTTGAAATTATTTACCAAAGACTGCACATGTTTATCACTTTAAATGTCCTCTTATGACTACTTACACAACAGCAAAGTAGAGCGAGATGGGCAAATCTCCAGTCCTTCCATGAAAGATATAGTTACAATGACATTCTATTACATATCAGCGGCTGCACACCAAGTCCACAAACAAAATTCTGGAGCAGTCAAGCCAGGAGCCCTCGCTTTTTGCCCCATACTACGGCTATGAAGGCAAGCGGCAACAGTTCCTGCAGCGGTCTCCCAAAACTTTATGGGGTTGACCTCCTCCCCAAAGAGTTCAATATGGATGTTCACCACAAACATTCCCACCACAACGATGCCGGCACTTATAATCAAGGTTGCTGTTCTAAGCATCACTCCCATTTGGAGGAGTTGATTCTGTTTTTCGTCCAGCATTATGTTAATATAGTCTTCAGTGTCATCGACATATTCTCTCATCTGCAAATTTAACAGGGAATCAACTCCATATGCCAGTTTTAATTCAATTGCAGAGTATTAAATAGCTGGAGAAGATATTTCCTCTGATCCTTGAGAACCCACTACAGTGAACAATACGTTTTTCGATGCAACGAGGTGCGATAGGCATGGTGATCCGAAGGGAAACAGAGAAAGGACAGTCTATAATACTATATGCCTAAGTTATTGCTCGCCGGTGGAAATTTATTAGAAATAGACATGAAAAGTGGACTTACAGTTGATAACTTGTTCAGGTTGCCTTCCATCTGCACAAAATAGGCTTCCAAGAGCATCTCCAGCTCCTCAATATTAGGTTTATAACCACACTATCGCTTATGCTTCTGAATCTGCTCCTATTATCTTCATAACTGCAGAAACGACCATGTCAATTGTAGCAATGCCATGAACAAGAGACTTTATAATGTAAAGGCCCCAAAAGCATACACAAACCCTCGAAAATATTGAGGCCCTTACATAAGCAAAGGTAAAAAATGACCAAAAATGAACAATTTGTGAGCATTTGTTAAATTTTAATATAATAAATATTCACCGGTTTCACCTGTGAAAGTCAATTAATCGATCTAGAAGGTGAAACATAAATGCTGAACGAAGTTTAACATTGATTAACAGGACGACAATAAACTCGGTCCTTCTCAAAACACTACAAAGCACTTCAACTTTCATCATCTGATTCAAAATCGTCGTCACCATTTTTCTCCTTTCGAGACAGTTTCTTGTCGTTCATCGAGAAGCTTGTCGGTCAGATACATTTCAGCCATGATCCATCTCATCATCCAGTAAACGTTCAAGTTCATCTCTCACCTGTCAGGAAAAATGTGCCATGTCATACAATCATGTGTTAAGGCAAGAAAGAAACGTTTGACACAGAAACTCGAGTAGGAAGTTATTTACCGCCAGGAAACTTTTCCAATTCTATAATTTTAATGAATATCAGTATCACCTTTCATTTAGTTTAGATAACATAAAAGAAGGCAAATAAAAAAACTACATACAAGTACGACTCAATTTATGTAAGGCTTCTCTATGCCAAGCTGAAGAAAGAAAGCATGTTTATACCCCTTCTGAACTCGACCAGAGATTGCAACGAGACGACTATTTATCTGCCGGACACGCTCAAGATTAAGAGTGCTGATTTTCGAAGTTAATTCACCAAAGCAGGATATGCTTCTTTTTCCAGAGCCACTGTCTAGAAGTAAAGAGGAAGGAAATTCTAATCAAAACCACAGAAGATGAGCAAACATATCGTATAGTACGTCGTTAGAAACAATCTTGTTAAGTTAGACCAATAAACAAAGTGTACAAAATTTTCCAATTTCAAATTTGCTCAATCTGCCTACTATATTTTCACAGCCAAAGAACAGTACCACGGTTCAAGGCATCTGCAAGCAGATTCAAGACAAACTTCAAGCACTCTGAACTCAAAATGCAGAGACTTTGGACCCAGAGCTTTTAACATATCTGATACATGTTGAAGTCCATCTTCATCCCCATTTCTGATTGGACTTTGAGACTTACCTCTATCAGATGGACTACGAACCTTGTTCATGGCTCCGGTCATGCTTTAATCAGCGTCTGCAGCCTAAGTTGCCCGTTACAAAAGAGGATACAAGTAAACGAGCTGTAAAAACATAAGAACAGTCTAGGTCTTTATTACATCCTACCGGAATTTATAACTGTCAAACATTATGATGCTACACGGTGCCTAGGGGAACTCCAAATTTTAGTTCTTCAAGAATACCGTCATGATCAGTTCTACACGACGACATACCAAATTAGTACCTCCCTCTACAACTTATAAAGCATTAAAAAAAAGCCTACACAACAAAATTCAAGATAGCTTAAAATTTTTAAGTCCCCAAGTAAATGCTGCGAAACAGTACTACACAAGAAACAGTTAAACAATCTCTTCCCCACAGGACCACTGCCTAATATTGTAATTAGAATTAGATGTGCAGTAAAATTCACAAAATTGAAGTTTTCTTTTTTGTCTCAAACAATTCAACAGAGTCAATCAATCAATTTCAAGCGGTCGAATGAGAACAGCACATCATTCATATCAATGATCAGAGGAATCGAAATCTTTGCTACAACCAACCTAGAAAAATGCATCTGAATTCCTACAAATTCTAAAACCAGTAATATCAGAATCAGACTGCTTATGTGACAACAAATAAAAAACATGTATCTTCGACGGTGAGACGGTGCTCGGCTTGTACGGAACCGCGGCCGCAGTGGCGTAGGCGGGGTGGGGCTTCTTCGCCATGTCAGTGGCGCCGGCAGTGACGGCGGCGATCGGAGAAAGTCAACGAATAATGGGGAACGGAAAGGGGTCGGCGGTGGGCGACGAAGGCGGCCAGGGAATCGGAGGTTAATGGGCAGGTCGTTATCTTGTCGGTCCACTTGCTCTAGTTTTTAGATTTGGTGGGACCACAGTTTCAAAAAAATGAAAAACGGGTCTGAATGAGTTTCCCACCGAGTCACTGAATTAAATCTGATCGATCAGAAATTAGTTTAGTTAAATTAATTTAAATTAATTTTATATGAAAATTTTAATTTAGTCAAAATTTTTAAGATATTAGTTATAAAAAATATCATTCTATTATCATTTTTAGGTTACGATATGTACTATATTTTATAATATTTTTTTAATATATTTTTTAAATTTTTTAAAATTATATTAAAATTAATTATTATTTTTAACTCTAATTAAAATAAAATTAACTTTTAATTAAGAGAATGATATCTTTTATTTCTTTCCCCCCTTTCATTTTTTTTTAAATTTCTCAAAATTTTGATACAATTATGTAGAATTTAGTGTAAATGCTGAGATCGAATCGAGTTGAGAAAGAATAAGCCCATGCTCATTTTATTTGGGTTTGATTTGAAATTTGGTTTAAGATTTTAGGTTCGTTCTTGCGGTAAAAAAGTTAGGCTTGTTATTGTTAGCCTTCAATTTTGAGTAAAGCTTATATTACTTGGTTTGAGGTTGAGTTAATTTTGAATAAACTTTTTTTTATTTTAATTCGAGGAGAATTTCAAGCCGAATCAAGTCCTATTGATAGGTTAAAACTAGTTCCCACATAAAATTATGTTACTAGTTTTCCCCACTAGCGTATTAATTAAAATTTTAAAACTAGTTGCTTGGATTTAAGTTTTTGAATAATTAAAAATTATTGTGGGAGCGTATTGACAATAAGACTCTGATTACTTGACAAAGAATAGTAATTATCCACCGCTAAGCGTCCCGCACTGTTTACAAGTTGTACTCCAATAAATTAATCATAATTTTTATCCACGTTGACTTTATAGGCAATACACAAGATCACCCTGGGTTGACGCATATATGCTTCTTCACAACAATTGTGGGTGGTCACAGACTCACATATATGCCTCTGATTACGATGCGTCATAGCCTTGCACAAGCGAAGGGGTGATCCACACATGAAAATCAAGATACCATGAAAGCAATTTTCTTCAAAATTTTATCCCACAAAAAGTGGATATCATATTGTATCAAATCAGTACAACGTGTGGCCAGAAAAAAACCATTTACTCTAATATTACCAAAAATCTGCCCATGATTTTACCTGTCAAGAACTTATCTAGGGGGGATTAAGTCATCCATTTCTTATAAAACAGAGTTTGCTGTGCCAATTTTGCTAGAAAGAAGCCCCCCGTTCGAGCATATCCAAACATCTTTTACTTCAAAATTAATGCGAGACACTTCATTAGGCCTTCAGACGAGATTTTGATGGGATCTGGCGCAAATACTGAAGAGCAGCTGACATGAACCTGCAAGAAAAAGGATATGCCACGCACAAGAGCGCATACACATAGTTTACCTGCTGGCCAGTGCTGGGTCGCTGCGAACCTTCTCCACTATCTGGTAAAAGAACAACTACACTCAAAACAAAAAGAAGGAAGCAGCATAAATGGGGAGAGAAGATGAGGAGGGACCGTAAAAGATGATATTCGTGAGGCCACCCACGAAGTTGAAGAAGATTGCTGAAGGATGATCAAGGCATGGGTGGGGTGGGAAAGAGAAGAGTCTCAGATGATTTTCTTTTTTGTATGGTATCAAATTATGAACCGATCCTTCTCTTCCCCTTCCACCCATGCCAAGAACATACCTCAGAACTGCGTATTAGCCATGCTTCCTCCCCCACCATGAAATAGACCTTCTTCCTCCCCCGAATGCTTTGATGGGTCTTACCAGTCGCACGACATCTTTTAATACTTATCTTGAGCTTCACTCATCGACCATGTGAATGCAGCGGTTAAAGATTGGACTTTAGAATCCTTGAAACTTCACGGAAACGACTTGCAGCCACTTTATGCCATCAGACAAACACAGGCCACTAAGTGTTGATAAGGACATATCCTTGATGATAACGCCTCTAAAAATAAAGAAGGGTATATAATCTGATGGAAATTGGGGTGGCCTGTAGGAGTTCTATCAACTAAAGAAACTAAATTTATTAGAATAAATTTAAGTGTGGCTTTCATATTATAACTTAACTACCCCTGGTAGAGAATTGTGATCAAATTTAAAAAGTTGGGTTCAGTTTAGGAAAAGACTCGAACTTTTTTTTAGATGGTGACTAGATGCTTTTTCCAGGTAAATTGCTTTGAAAAAATAATTTAAATTTATTGATATAAAAAAATAATTACACTACTCATTCGGTTCAGACAAATTATGCAAACATAATATATAACTTAACAGTTCCTAAACTTCGATTTAAGTAGATATGCCCATGATTGCTGTATGAGATGATTTCCGAATTTTGTCATCTAAAACTACCATTTTGCTCCGTGAATACCGCAGACATGGGGGTTGGGGGGTGGGGCATCGGCTTACTTTACGTATGTTCTATGTACAACATTTCTAGTCTGCCCAGTTCACCTCCAATTGTTTGAGCTTCATGAGCCATTTTTGCGAGTCATGAAGAACAGAGGATCTGCCATTTCTGGGCGTTTTCTCTTGTTCCCTGCTTGTGGCAGCGTCATTTTCTTCTCTCTACCACCAAAATTTGCTTGTCTGCTAGGACATCTGACCTTCAGAGAAAGAAGACGAGAGACTTCGCGAATCCCACCCCATTTCTCAAGTGCACGGGCAATATCATAGCGCCCTACAGGACAATCAAAGAAGAGATTTAAAAAAATGAACTCGATTTGCATGCAAGGAATATATAATGGCAGTTGATCCATATATACCTGCCCTTTCAAAGGTTTTTCTGCTTGGCATGTAGGCAAGATCCATCCCCCAACTCTTTTGGAACCTAAATATCTGCTCACATAAAAATTATCCCATGATGTTAGGCATCATAGTGTAACAAACGCAACAATTTCCTTTCGCTTAATGAAGTATGCTAGTAATTACCTCTTCTTGCAAATTATCAAGGTCGTCCCAATAGCCCTTCGGTTTCCGGTGCTTATAAGCAAGGGAAAGGTTCATCAAGGAAGCAATCTTTCTAAAACCACCCATGCGACTAATTGCCTTCTCAATATCCACTCTTCCATGCACACGAAGTTGCTTTCTCATTGGCATAAATCCTTCCTGCCCATTTTCTGATATGAACTTCGAGAGTTCTTCCTGGAGAACGTCAATGTCTCTCTGCAAACCTGGAACTCTTGGTCTTTGTTTTGGTGTCTTATGGTCATTAAATTGATCACATTCATCAGAGGCTTCACTCAATTCGTCGTTTGCTTCCTCATCAGAGCCGAAGGTCTCTTCAATAGAATCTTTCGAGCTGATGTTTGATTCCATGACTCCTCTTCTTTCAACGAAGTCCCGAATAGCACTTAAGTTGGATGGGAGATCCTCGTATATGACCTGAAATAGAAATAAGAACATAAGTTTCTTTAAAAAAAAAGAAACAACAATAATGATGAATATATTTCTAGTACGACATTTTCATACCTCCTCAAAAATGGCTTCTGAAAGAAAAGAATTTTTTTGCATTTTTGATTCGACAACATATTTCAACAGTGTATGCTGATTACCCAGTTGCTCTAGGAGCCACTTCCCCTGAAATGAGTCGAAGTCCCCTTCAACTTGCACAAACCTTATTTCCTGTTCTAACTGTTCCCACAAATCCAATACAACACGTGCATGGAGAACCATGTACAAAAGGCCTTTGCAACCTTCCTGCATTCATTTTGTAAATGTATGAATTCCTTAACTTGCTCCGAAGTGTACGTCATGACCACGAAAGTTACAGATTTTTTCATACAAGAGAGGCATCATTTGCTATATCTTTATGTATCTTGCGACTATACCTGAAGAATTCGTACTTTGTTATTCTCTCTGAATATGACTTTGCTAATAGCCAAGTTGGGAACTATCCTGACAAGTGAAGGAATAAAACCAGCTATCACCAAAATTTGTTAGATATCAACCAAATTCTAGGCTCCCAATAAAGAAAAGGGTATTGTGTATCTCAATCAAATGATAATGCAAGCTCAACATAGTTGCGCTATAAGAAAGATATAAAAATTCTAAGGCCAAAAGCAGTAAGAATCTACCCGATCATTTTCACTATTTTCAGGGGCAGCTTAGGAGGAAATGGAGAACATGTGCATTATAAATAATAAAGCTTAACTTTGATAAATATCATAAATTTAAGTTAATAGTATTAAATGGCATTAATAAAATGTTACAAAAAGGAAGTAAGTTATATGAAGCTTGAAAGAAGTCTTACTCAGGAAGAGTATCATAGGCAGTCAGGACATTCCATACTTCACGAACTGGTGATTTTACCGTAATGCTAGCAACAACACATCGATGAACGCCACCATTTTCCTTCATCCCAAAACTAGCTATTAATGAGAATTATTTGGTGTAGCAATTCAACAGAATAGTTCAACAATAATTTACCAATAGACCATCATATCTACGAAGATGTACTTCATCTGCCATGCATGGCTTATCAAGATTGCAGACTTTTCCAAAACCCCAATTCCTGTTAACTCCAAAACGTAAGTTTGCATAATTATCCTTCAACTCGGAGGAAATGAGCTTTTCTTTCTCCGTTAAGGAGTTGGATAATTGACTAATATTACTATCCCTCGGAGCACAAGAAGCTGAAGGTAAGG
Source organism: Piper betle (assembly GCA_033002965.1). Classification (NCBI taxonomy): domain Eukaryota; kingdom Viridiplantae; phylum Streptophyta; class Magnoliopsida; order Piperales; family Piperaceae; genus Piper; species Piper betle. Next base: position 2,861 of record JAURVB010008741.1, on the reverse strand, counting down.
GAGCATCATAAACTAGTTTCAATATGGTCTCATTGGAGTTTCTTTCTGCTCTGTCAGCTACTGCAAGGATATTAACAGGAAGGTCTGATCTGATTATTCGCTCCAAGAATATGGCGGGAAAATTGTATCTTGGAATCACATTCACTTCATAATACAGTATTGACGTGCATGACCTGCAAAATTCATAATGACCATGAAGAACTTCGCCTGTTCAAAATAATGTAGACAAATGGTAACAATTATATGGCGGCCAACATAGTGCATACAAACATTCTATACCCTAGGCTTGAGATGCAACCAAGTATAATTCTCATCTTATAAAAAGTGAAATTTGATCTGTAACCGTGTAAACCACCAGGCGTGTGACATATTGGAATCTACAGCAGTAGATACTATAACAGAACAATGGAACATATTAGATAATCGTGTTCCCTCTGGTTAAGCTACACACAAATGTACACCCCAGTTTGCTTATTTTGGCCATATATTGGTAGTAGATGGTAGCTAAGGGCTGGAACAATTGTCTCCTGATAATTATTCTACTACTCCCCAATCAATTTTCTAGCTCAAGATGTGGCTTGTAAGATTCTTTATTTATCATTCCCCACAAAAAAATGATATAGCTGGAGCTAATAAAGAACTTTATCCGCATGCATAGGATTTGCATGAATTAATCCATTTGGCTTCAATGCATGTTTATGTTTTAAAAAAAGGCATGCATAAAAAAGAGCATCAAACAAGGCTTTAATCAATTGTGATGGAAAAAGTCAGAAGTCAACTCTCAGAATCAATTAAAACATTAGAGGAGCACCATGCAGGAATACTGTTAAGACGAAGAACAGCAAAAAAAATGCCAGTCCATCACAAGTGACACAAGTGAAAGTCTACCTCAGACCAGCTCTGACGGACCATTTCCCTTCAAACTTTTTGAAATCCCCATCAACCATCGAGAAACGAAGCTCTCGTCCATCTGTCTGCATCAAAAGCAAACTTGGATTCAAAGAGCGCTACAAGTACAACAATTGTACATCAATCCACAATATCAGAAGGTATATAAAGTTTATAGAGGTGAAGAAGGTAAAGAAAAAGTTATTGGGCAGACCGAAGAGTGGAACTCTTGCAGATCCAACACCACCCTAGCCTCAATATGCCAATACAACGCCCTCTGCAACCCCCTCTGCTCCAACCACACCCGACCAGGATGCGGGCAAGGAATCGTACCACTGCACAAACAGCATCACATCATCCATTCACCTATAACAGACGCAAAATCTTTGTTTTTTCGACTAGAGGAAAAAGGTGACAACTTTATCATCCCCCACCTCCAAACCAGATTGGGGATGAAGTCGGCGAGCTGCTCGTAATCCGTCAGAACGCCCCACACCGTATCGGCGTCAGCGTCGACCAGCACCCAGGCACGCACCCTCCGCTCCCTCCATGACACCACCTCCACCTCGCAATGCACCCTCTCCTGCTTCTCCTCTCCCTTCTCCCCTTCCACTTCCTCCCCGCTCGCCGCGCACCGGAAGCTCCGGTTCCCCGCCTTCACCAGGTGGTCCGCCGGCGGCAGGTAGGCCGAAACCATACTCCTGCCGCGGACGAGCGGCGCCGTCGCCTGCCGTCGCCGGTTCCGGCGAGTCCCCGGCAAGAGCGCGACGAAGGCGCCCGCGGTGGAGAGGTGGCCCGCCCTGCATAGGATCATCGCTGTGCAACTACCCTCCGAGAATCCCGGCGAGAAGATCGGGGATTTTTTCGCTTCCGAAGAAGGAGGACGGAGAAGCTCCTCCCGCCGTAGAAGTAGAGGAGTGTTAAGCACACTCCCGAAGCTCACTATCAATCTCCGTTCCCACCTGGCATCTTTTGATTGGAGGAAGGAGACCAGGAGGCACCGCCACGTCAGCGAGTGGGAGCAACGAGGACGGTGAACGAGTGCCGCCTATTGCTGGACGATAATTGGTGGTTGAGGATCGCTGGCGCCGCGGGCCCGGGTTGTATCGAATCCAGACCCGACGGGTGAAGGAGGGGTAGAATGGTAATTTCGTGGAAAAGGGAGGGCGTGAGTTTCGCGCGCGTGAGTTGGAGTCACGTTGTTTGACGACCCAAGACGCCCGTCGTCTTCGCCTTCGCCTTCTCGGCCGTCGACAAAGTTCCCATTTTTACCCCGTCGGGGACCGGAATCGCCGGCGGGTTTCTCCGGCGAGAGGCGAAATCCGGTGTCTTTACCTGTGGTTTTGGGTTTCGTTCTGCTTTTGGTGTTGCGGCGTCTCCTGTTTTGGGAGTGGAGCTGGGAAGTTGGAAACTGGGGTGGGAGGTGGACTTGGGGGATCTGGCGCGATGGGGGGACGGGATTGAGGGGTTTGGATCACGAGCTAGTGGTGAGATCCTTGATGCTTTTTTTTGAATGATTTGGCTTGTTTTGGGTGTCAAGTTCGGATCTTTCGTATTAGGGTTCAACTGTTTTCTTTTGCCGGCGGTTGCTGCGGGTGATTGTCATTTCGGTTATAGCTTTATGTCTATTAGGACAGTGTTTAAATTGTGCGCTTAACTTGATGTTGAAATTTTTAATGCAATGGTGTTTTTGATCTTCAATGTTGAATTGAGAATTTGGATTTTGGTACTGTTTAGTGTTTGTGTCTACTGGTAAGTTATGATTCAGTTGTGTGCTTATATTGTTTCTGACTGTTTAGCATCGTTTTTAATTGCGCGCTTAACTTAATATATGGAAATTGTTAACGCAATGAAAAATATGATCTCGAATGGGGAATTGAGAAGTTGAATTGTGTTTTTTTAGATATGTTTAGTGTTCGTATGTATTGATAAATTATGATTTAACAGTGTGCTTGGTTATGTTGTTGCCGGCT
>JAURVB010008740.1:0-20517 GCA_033002965.1 Piper betle | reverse complement strand
TTATTAAATAAGGTTCCTGCCATTAGACGGAAAACCGAGAGCATAAACTTCTTATCAGAGCCCAATACTTCGATGTTTCAGTTCAGAACTTTCTGCAGCGAAACTATAAATTTAAATCAAAATTTTTCATGTTAGTTTATATGAAAATGAACATTTATTCAATAGTTTTATCTAACAATTCAATAGCCACTGAAAATCCATTGAAACCCATATGTTTCTGACAATTCTAAAGCATTGAAACAAAAAAATTTTCTGTGAGAATCGTAATTCAACGTATAGTCCTGTAAACAGGAAGCCAATTGGAGAAAGAACAGTCTTTTCTTGAATTGAAATCGCTGCATTCCACTTCAAGGAAAACCAACCCTCTTCTCCCACACAGATACAGGCACTCTAAAGTTATCGTCCCAGACCAAGCTCCTGCTCACTGCTTGGCTCTAGGTCCGCCTCTTTGCCCTCTTCAATAGAATTCCAATCACTGTTGCACCAATATGGGAAATCAACACAGCTTAGAGTACAAGTTAGAACTGCTTATACCCTTTGCTACTAGCACATGTTTAAATTGTTAACATGAATTATACACAGAAAAATACTTAAACATGGTTGAAACCAGTTTACACACAGGCCAGAAAAAAAAAGGGCTTATAACTTCCTTGGCTCTCCACTTTCTTCTACTCTCTCTGATAAAATTTTATCAACTGCTTCACCAACTGTGTGAAAGCAACACATTTTAGAGTCCAATTAAGAACTTCCTCCCAATTCTACTAAATAATAATAAAATTCTCCACATAACACATAGCAGAATGCTCATTCATGCTTGAAACTCGTTTTATGCCCAAGTAAATAGAACAATAATGGGTAAATAGTGATTGCAGAGGACAAAGGATCAGACTCCTCTGCTCCACGTGGCTCTCATTTCTCCCCATTTTCCTTCTTCTGCCTTACCCGCTATTTCACCAAGTGTGAGAAAACAATGCATTTTTTGTAGTCAATTAACTAATAGATAATGTTTAAGTTCATGAGGTAAAATGTGGCATATAAAAATGCTTATTCATGGTCAAAACCAGTTTATGCACAAGTCAAGGAAAACAAAACAGGTCTATAGGAATTGAAAAAAGACAAGTGATGGGCCTTGATCTCCTCCACTTTCCCTCTGTTCACCTCTTCAACAAAATCTCAATCAGTGCTTTGCCAATTGTGCAAAAATCAACACAGTTTATGGTCCAAATGCAACTAGCTAATAATCAGATTCTTAAACTAAAAGTTGCATGGAGAATCCTTATCCATGCTGGATACAAGTTTCGGACTAGTAAAGAAAACTAAACGGATTAAAATTTAATTGTAGATGGTAAACGATGGCTCTTGAACATTGATCCCAAATCAACACAGGTGGGTCCAATAGCTAGTAACCGGTTGAATTCTTCAACATACAGCACAGCATATTTCTTCTTTTTCTCTATTCCAACTTATTTAGATCACTCTTCTCACCATTTTTCCGAAATCATCGCAGTTTAGAATCAAATTCAGAACTTCATTGTCACCTTTACAACTAACAAGTAACTAATTTTTCAAGGACAAGCATCGTATAGAGAAATGATCAATCGTGCTCAAAACCAGATAATACACAAGTACATAAAACAAAGTTGGGCGTGTAGCCATGGAAGCACTTCTACGTTTTATAGTAGGGAGCTAAGAAAACTGATGTGGTTGGGAAGTGTTATACCGCCATGCAGACAAGTCTCGCGGGTTTGAAAGAAGGGGCGGCGGGGAAGGTGGAAGCGACGGTTGGCCTGTTGGATAGAGCAGATGGGAGCCGTGCCATGAAGGCGGTCGCGAGGGTTTCCATGGCGGCGAGGGGAAGCGCGGGCTATGGGGGATTGGAGTGGGGAGGTGTGGGGGGAAGTAGATAAGACTCGAGAGGCGGCGTGAACGACTCGGCACCGAGTTTGGCCTGTAAAATCGGCCGATTCCAAACGGCCCCGGAGAAGTTGGAATCGTCGTCCGGCCAGTGCAGACCGATTTAGGCATACATATATCGACCTATTGTATAATGTTAATGTTTATTTAATTTTAACAATTATGGAGCGAAAGTTTTACGTGAGTTACGCATTTATATGGTTTATATAAGTTATACATTTAATTTAAACCTTTTTTAGTAGGTCCTACAAAATATTTATAATACGGTAGATAAACACAAGGTCAATAAAATTTTGTTTTTAATGTCATTAATACTTACTTTTAAACTTTCAAAGTATATTCAAGTTAGTAGATATTTTGAAAATATTTTTTATTATAATTACTTTGCTAATTAAAATGAAATGATTAGAAGCTCGTTAAAATTTTACAATTGTCCTTGTTATTTATTTTTCTATTTGTTTGTGTATTTTTTGAATATTAAGACTCACTAAATTACTAAAAATAAAAAGTGTAACTTATATAAGATATATAAGTTGTAGTTCATATGTATAGGACTATGACTATGAATTGCGAATGGAGTTAGAGGAGAGATGTTTGAGCAAATCCTAATAGTGAGGGGTGCCCATCGGGGACTTGAGTCAGTGTTTTATATTAGTGAACCAGTTAGTTCGAGTCGACTCACTTTCATGAACCACATGTTGGGTCGAGACGAATCGTGAGTTATGATCATTGAGGGTCAAGTGTACCTAAATATATGATGATAACTTCAAAAAAATAATGAGAAATGAGTTATCAAAGTATATAATAGTATGCAATTATTTTTTTTATAAATTTATCGTAGAATTATTTTTAGGCCAAACAACGCATTAGGACAGGTTATAGAGTAATTTGGGTGGGTTATTGGTAATAGAACATGTCATTTTGATGCTATGGTGTGTATTATATTTTATAGAATTTTTTATTTTCTTGGATTTTTAGATTTATTATGAGTTATTTATTATTTTTGATTCGTGTCGACTCGAGCCAAGTTGAGTTTTATTTATGAGACTACCCCTAGACTTTACCCCGACTGTTTCCTCCCCCTAAACCCCGATCGCCACCCCTTTACCGCCCGATGTCACCGTCAATGCCACCTCCGGTAGCCACACTGCCATCGTGCCACCTCGAGTATCCCTAGTTGCCGTCCCCAACACTGCGCAATTGTGTAGCTCTCCTAACATTGATTCGTCGTTGTTTGCAGTGCTCTGCCACTGCCGTGTCACTAATGCCCTTCCCCTCAACCTAGATAACCTTTCCCCGACACCTAGTGCGGCTGCCAAAGTTGGCCAAGGGCCGATCGGATATGTTGATTGTTGACTGACTCGTTACCGCCCTTAGTGGTCATCGCCGCCATTGCCACCCTCACTACTACCACCATTGGGTCAAGCTTGCCAAGCCAGTGCTAACCCATAGCCTTGATTGCCTCGCCATAAAGCTATTGAAAAATCGCTAGAAACTACTGAAAAATCAAATTCGTTGAAATTTGTCGAATCTTCCACCGAATTCATCCATTTGAATCCAATCAAACTTCAGACGTCGTCAGGTGTTGAATTCAAGTCTCGAGCCACGTGACAAAACGCTAGCCATAACCGATTGTCGACGATGCGAGGTATAATTAATTCCAATCTAAATCTTAAAAGTGATAATTATCAGTACAACATGTTAGGATTGATGGATTAATGCGTTAACTATTTTATTGTAATAAAAATAGGAATTGCTTAATTGAATCATATTAACATGAATGTTAAGGAACTAATTAAGTAAATTAAGCAAGTATCGTAATCTAATGCAACGTAGCTTAGGAAATCTTATATAGATTGATGTATGATTCATGTGAGTACGTCTTAATGTGGGTGTGTGTTTAGGATGTGTGAATGCATTATAAGCAGGTGTTAGCTTTTAGTTTGATGTGTAGGTATGGAGTAGGAGCTTGCCGCCTAAGTGCGTGATCACGATTGGAGTTTTTACCAGGTCCATTTAGGACTCACTTCTAGTTTGACTTTTATACTCTGTCGTGTTTTATTTTAACAGGTAAGCAGAAGTGTAGAATGATAGATTTATTATATCTCACTCCACATAGACCATCTAGTTGTATGAAATTTCAAAATTAATAACCCTCAAGGTTGAGATCCCTCGAGTTTGTTTTCAAAAACTTAGATCCAAATCATGACGCCTTTAGGCCTATTATATTGCAATCTCTACTCAGGCATGTGTACATGTAATTTTTCTCGTTTTCAGTGAGATATGAGACGAGGGAAAATTGACGATTGCATTTTGAGATAAAGGGTGTGTTCGTCAAAGCAGGCTCTATAATTAGTGAGCGTTGTCTGTTCCATTTTCGAAGGATCCTAATAATTCTACCTTTGAGTTTCTCAAATCCGGAAAAAGTATAGAGGTTTATGTGTGCTGCTATGCAGCGCATGATCTAGACTTGTGGTTTCAAACGGTACTGAAGGCTCATGCCTGAGAATACTTAGCCTTTTTACTCAGGTTGAGAGTGATATCGAAGATGTAAAGGGCTGAAGGAAACAAAATAATTTTCTCATGCAAAGGATAGTTTAAAGTGATCAATGAATGAAATGAGATAGAAAGAGGACGTTGTCGCGTGAGGTCTACAACTCTTAGTTATTGCCCTTATAAAAGTTCTTATGAGGAAGTGTAATGATGTTTTCATTCAACAGGAAGGTCAGTTCTCCTGTGTCAGCTTGTTATTAGTTATTTATGGACCAATAACACTCGTTATTGACGACTTTTTATTATCTATGTAGGTAAGAATTGTTAGAACTGCGGAGGAACAACACTTAAATTGCGCACACATGTGCATAATGAATGTAACTAATGATGATGAATATGAATTGTTTTAAATGATGCAAACCTAAATGTGATTTCTAGAAATGAATACAATGTTTTGCTTGTGAATGAAACTATGAATAGAAATGAACAGGTTGAGTAATGAAGTCTTGATTCTGCTTAAAAGATAAAGAAAGTAATGATAATTGGAATGTGGGGGAAATGTTATGTTTTTTACTGTATTTTATATTTTTATTGATATAAATATATATTTTTTGTTGTTGACAAGGTTGTCCCTATTGAACTTTTAAGGGAGATTCTATCCGTTTTGTTTTAAAAATAGTAATTATCTTTTAACTTTTTCGTTTGTTTGGTTTATTTCATATTTGATTGTATATCACTACATCCATATATAACAATGTTAGAACCTAAACATCTTATCCATATATTGTATGTTTCTATCACTATCTTGTGACACCAAAGGTACATCGGAGACGCCTTAACACGAATCAAATAGATTAGTGAACTGTTCGGTCGTTAGTAACGTTTTTGGGTTGGTTCACTGGTGAACTGAAACGTGAAATTATATTAAGTACTTACTAAACCTGACCAAACCAACCCTAATAGTAAGGTTTTAAGTAATTATTAATTAATAATGACAGGGTTTCTTTTGAGAGAAATGAATACTCAAATGGTAAATTGTTGGGTTTGGTAATAGAGTGATGGGTATAAGGTATTTATACCCAATTCTTAAATTATAATTTAAATTATACAAATTAAAATCTCATTAACTATTGAAACTAATATTTATTAATAAAATGATCAAATATCACATTTGTTTTTTTTTTGCTTACTTCACTTTTTAAAACATGTATTAATAGTATAAAATTTGAATATTTTTCCCAAGCATATCATCTCAATATTTAAATGAGTACCTATTTAATAAATGGTTGGGTTTGTAGAAAATTGTTGGGTTTGGTATTAAGGGTAGAAATTAAACGATAAATAATTAGTTTTGGTTTATAAATTTAGCTGAAACGGTGGGATTGGTTTAGGCAATACTCGATCATACCTAACTGGTAGACATCGTTACCAATAACCGCCGTTTAATTAATTCATGTCCCCTCATGAAATTTAATTAGAAGGTTTTAATTATTTTTTATTTTTGTGGTAAATAAAGATAATAACAAGTTGAGTATGTGAATGATAATTATCATTTTTAGTGTCCAACTTAAAAACACAAAACAATAACTCTTATTTCTTAGTATTAGATCAATTTCTCTCAAACCAATTTTATTTGGATGAAAGCACACAAAACTCAAAAAGTAATTTATGAACCAAAACCCATCAACTCCCAGCTTTCCCATTTCTATTCAAGTTGTCACTTGAATATTTCTATAAGAGAATTATTAATTTTAACTCAATAGCTAATAGTTAATATAGATAAAAAATAATTAGTTATTGTTTTTCAATCTTAATAAAATTTATTATAAGATATATGGGCATTAGATGAATTCCCGTCCAGCTTTATTTATTTGTATTTTCCAACGCAAAGTAAAGCGTGAACATAGCAAACATTTTTCTCTAACTTTGAAATGGAGATTTAGAGTGTTGGTTGTCCTATAGAAAAAAACGGAAAATATCAGTTACATTTCAAAATTTTCTTTCAAAAATAGCCAGATTATTAAAATTATATAAGAAATAGTTGTTTTTAAAATTTTTATATCAATTATGACCAAATTCTATCATTTTTAAAATAATGACAAAAATAATCATTAGATTTATTTATATTAATACCAAAATATATAATAGATAAAACTTTTAATTTTGTTGCTAACATTATATGTGAAAATAAAAATTAATTGAAAATATTAAATAGAATATAAAACTATATTATTGATGAGCTAAAAAGCAAAAAATATTTTTTCATTGAATTTTGGATAATTAAAAAATAATTAATTTTTAGGCCATCAAAAATTTTTTTTGATGTTTGAAATTTCAATTTGAAATTGACACATTTTATCAATAATTAAAATATTTGTTTTATTCAATATATTTTTATTATGAATATTTTAAAAAAAGATAAAATAGCATTTATTATGTAAAACACAAAAGCAAATGTTTGAGAAAATTTAAAATTAGATTAAGGGTATTTAAGTTGATAAAATAATAATTATGAGGAAAATATTTTTAAAATGTATAAACTGATTATAGGTAAAATAAAATTTTGAGATTTTACCGCCTTATATAAATTTAAAATTTTTGTAATTTATGATAAAAAGTATTAAAATTTTATTATTTATTATATATTTTAAAAAAGAGTGTAGTTGGGCCCACATTTCTTATGACAATGGCATGACATAGTTAGAAATCCAATTGGAGGGGTTTAGGAGTGTCGGTGTGTTGTCACATCAGTTTCTCTCTTGACTCGGACCACAGGAATCTTCACTAATTCTGACACTTCCGTAATTCCGGACAACGACAGTGGCATATTTCGCACCCACCTTATTTTTCTATACTCGCACGCTTTCTTATTTCTAAAATAATGCTTTCACATTAAGCAGTTGCTGCAGTTCCTATTCAACTCTTTTTTTATTCCAGAAAGAACAAATTTATCCGTCCCCACATCGAAAACCTAGTTCAGACATAAGTAACTAAAAATTAAATGTAAATATATGTACTTGTGCGTGCTCATATAGAATGAGTAAAATCCGTGCCACAACTGAATGTCAATTAGAAAACACTGCCCATACAAATAATTGGTAACATAAACATATCTAATGATAATACAAATATTCTGTTTTTTAATTTTAACTTCAGATTTACGTGAAAATTAAGGGACAAAAAATCAGCGTCACCTTACACCCCAATAATTCATATTTGATTAGTAATGATTTTAATATTAATAAATGGTAAGACGAAAGGCGATCGGACGCGGTTGTATTGAATCCTTGGATAGCCAAACTTGGCTGCTTAAGGCCAAGGGCAGCTAGCCGTCTTCAGCCTTGAGAACTTTGGTTTGGTTGGGAATCAGGTAGGCTCGGTAACAGCCCTCAAAGGTACTCGACACAATTCAATTGTTTTTTTCTCCTTTTATGATAATTAGTCTTGATTATCTTGTTACTTAACAATAGCTAAAGACTTGCACGATGTGGAGGGTACATTTCAAAATTTTTAATATATATAATAATATATATATGGCTGATTAGGTGAATCGGGGTAGAAAATTTTTCTCCCTCAAAGTTTGATCTAAGTCGTATAATTATAAGAACGACTCAACTTTATTATTTTAAAATAATAATAATAATAACTTAACCCCCTCCTCTAATGACCCAATGAGGTCGCGAGGCTACACCGATCGGATCAGGCCACCCATCGACTACATCTAGTTGGTGGGTCGCAGGTGCGGCGACCCACATCTGCATGAATGTGGATGCAGTCAGTCAAATTTGGCCTAGGGATGACCATGTCCGGTTAACGACGGTTGGATTTGACTATCCCTTGGCCAAATGTGGCCTGGTTCTGTTGGCAATGGTCAAATTTGGTTGGTCGCAGCCAACTTTTTTTTAAATTTGTCGTTGTTGGAGGCAGGCTGTGCGAGCTCATGTGGCTGCGCAGCAAGATGTGGTCACGACGAGTCATATCCGATCGTACCTGGTTGTTAACCGATTAGATCTGATTGGGGGATAACCAAGTCCTAATAGTGGTGACAAGATGTGGCCAGCTGGGGGCCACATTTGGTCGTGTTTTTTTTAAATTTGTCATCATTGCCGGGCTGTCCTTGATCTGAATTGGTCGCCTCGATCAATGACAGACAATGGAAGTTTTCTTTTATCAAATTTAGGTCATTTTTTTAATTAGGCCTCTGCCACAACCTAAGATAATCTACACACACACACACACACACACATACATATATATATATATATATATGTATGGGGGTGTGCAGTACAACCATCTTGGCTGTGCTGCAGTGTTTCTAGCCGTTGGATTCAATCCAACGGCTGGATTAAAAAAAAGGTGGCATCCCTGCCACCCCTACCGAGGCGTCGCCGCCGCCCCGCTGCCACCGGCTGATGCGTCACTGCCACCTCGGCTGATGCAATGCCACCCCCTGCCCCGCCCGTTGCCGCCCCCGGCCGACGGGGCGGCGACGTTACCCCCCTCGCGGCGACACCCTCCCCCCACCACCGGCGGCGACGGGGCGACAGATCTAGCCGCCCCGCCTCTTCCCCTGCCGGCCCACTGCCCTGCCGCCGGGCGACACCACCCCCACCTCGTCGGGGCCGCTGCCCCATTGCCGCGCCCCCTCCCGAAGCCGGGGTCGACCGCGGCAGTGCACCCCGGCGGCCCACCTCCTAGCCCCGCCCCTCCCCACCGCCGCAACGGGCGCCCAGCCGCGCCCACCCAGTCCCTGCCGCCACCCCGTCCCCCGCCGCCACCCCGCCGCGTCGCGCCCCTGCGCGGCGACCCGCGACCACCTTGCCGTCGCCCCCTAGACCAACCGTGTCCCCTGTTGTCGCCGTGGCCGGGCACCCTTCCCGCCCCTCCGTCGTCGCTGCTGTGGCGGCACTGACGACCACCCCCTCATTAGGGTTTTATTTTTTGATCTTGGCCGTTGGATGTTAATTCAACGGCCAAGATCAAACTTGAGCATAGGTAAGCTGCCTGTGCTCAAGTACAAGAAACTTAGTTCATATATATATATATATATATTAAGAATATAAAAATTAATTTCAAAAATGTTATTATGATATTTTTAATAAAAAAATAAATATTTATTTCATTTAGTCATAAATATACTTGTATACAAATATTAAAATAATTTTAATTTTTTAAGTACAAAATTTAATAATTAAATTGAATTATTTTTGTTTATTTTTTTATTTAAATAAATTTATACTCAAAATTTTTCTTAATAATAAATAACTAAATAAAATAAATAAATAAATGTATTTAAAAATTTAAATTAAATATGCATTGTGAAGCAACAAACTTTAATTTGAGTAGTATAAATATTGTTATATTATAAGTTGTTTATGTTTTAAAATTCCTAATTTGGGTAAATTTATATCCCAACACTTTTTTTAATAATAAATAATAATAATTATTTCAAATTAAATAAGTATTAATGAGGGGTCAAAATCCACTATAAATAATGTAATAAAGGCTGAAACGTAGTGAGGGGGGAAAAAATCCAAATGCTTTAATGTGAAGCTAGCTAAAGCCCCATGCTATGCATGAAACACATTTGAAACTTACTAATAATTTTTATTCAAAATAATATATTAATATATTATAATATTCTTATTCTATAATTATTAAAAGTAATTGTAATTTTAATAAGTAAAAATTTTCAATAGTTAAGCGAAAAACGAAGATTTTCGATTTGGATAAAATTATATTCTAACTAATAAAAATCTATAAAATTTAAATTAATTATATATTATTAAGAAATAAAAATTTTCAATTTGAATAGTATAATAATAAACATATAATATAAAAAATTATCAATAATTTTAAAAATTTTAATTTGAGTTGAATTATAATCTAATATTTTTCTAATAAATAATAATAATAATAATATCAAATTAAGTAAGTATTAATAGCTAATAAAATTAGTGTGGGATCAGAATTAACTACAATAAAAGAAAGATTAATGTACAATAAGAGCGGAAAAAACTGACCGCTTTAACTAACAAAAGGGGGTTAAAAAAGAAAGGGTTGATTTTTAAAATATGGTTTTTTTTTTTTGGTTGGGGTAAAAGCTCGTAAATAAAGAAAAAACAGACCGTGTATGTTCTAATAAACTAATAAGGGATCCCCTGAACGGCCAAGAGAGGGGGTTTGGCGGGCATACAGAAAAAAACCGAAACATACCGACGAGCCCCAAAAGTGGAGGGCCCGATTCGAAGATCGTCCAAGCACTTTTCCGATACACCCCCTCCCCTCTCCCTCACCCACCCCCTACCCCCACCTCCACCACCGTCGCCGTCGCAGTCGCCGTCGCCGCCGATCGGAGCATCCGTCCTCCCCGGCCGAGTAGGAAGGTTAGAGGAGTCGGATACTGAATCGAGGGTGGCAGCTCCGCCGTCAGTAGAGCAGCTGCCGGCGATGCAGGGGAGGGGCCGGGCGAGGCCGGAGGGGCTGCCGCCCGATTCTACGACGGAGAATCGGCCTCCGGGGACGGGGATTGAAGGTCTGTTGCTCTGTTTTTGTTGGAATTTTGGTCGCTTGGTGCGAGCTTGTGTTTGGTGCGTGGTGGTGGTGGGGCGTTGCAATTTGGGGGTTTTGGGGTGTTTCTGATTGTTTGTTGGCTCGCATTGTAGAATCGGTGTGGCAACTGAGCTTGGAAGGGCGGCATTCGTACCCGGAGCGGCCTGGTGAGCGGGACTGCGTCTACTACATGAGAACAGGGTTTTGTGGGTACGGCGTTAGGTGCCGCTACAACCATCCCCGGGATCGTTGGCAGGTGCTTGCTTTCTGATCAATTCGAGTATTTCGGTTGCATACTAGTCATCCCATTCCTATGGAAGATTGGGGGAAAAGATGATTTTTTTTTTTAAATTTCTTTCTTAAAATTGTGCTGTTTATGGTTGTTTGTCGTGATTGTTCTTGTGGACGGTGAAAATGTGCTCGATTAAAGATGGAGAGTTTGATATGGGGATGAATTAGTGTGAGAGCTGGATTTCTTTTCTAGATAATGCGAGTGTATTTTGTTTGATTTGCAGGCGGTTGGGGGTGGAGAGTATCCTGAGCGGCTGGGTCAACCAGTCTGTCAGGTATGCTATCACATGTTTTCAGCTTTGGTTTGGTTTCAGATTTCGGGTATTGGGCATGTGAAGTATGATCGCTGTATATGTGCCCAATAAGACAAAAACCTACTTTATTCTTTGCTAGATGTCATGGGTTTGATCTGTATTTGGCGTCTGTTGCTTTAGCCCTTTACCGTAAAGAGATGCCAATCTACATGAATATTGTTTATGTAGCTCATGTCTATTTTACTATTTTTTTTCTACGGCAGTATTATATGAAGACAGGGGCTTGCAAATATGGAGCAACGTGCAAGTATCACCATCCAAAACAGGGGAGGGAACAGTTGCTCCGGTGGAATTTAATTATTTGGGATACCCAATCAGACCTGTCAGTATTTCTCTGCACCATTTGTGAAGTTGTGTTTATTTAGCGTGATTAACTCTTCTGTGTTAAATTCTCAGGGTGAGAAAGAATGTTCGTACTATATGAAAACTGGGCATTGCAAGTTTGGTGTTACCTGCAAATTCCATCATCCACAGGTATCTGATGCTCCAACAGCAGCACCTGCATCAGCAATTTATCCTCAAATGCAGTCTTCTGTGCCTTTGCAATATGGTGGGGTAACAAACTGGCAACTTGCACGACCACCTCTGGTACCTGGGTCCTATTTTCAAGGGCCTTATGGCACTGTCATGATTTCGCCTGGGATGGTGCAAGTGCCAAGTCTAACTGCTTATCCAGTTAGTATAATACTATTGCTCTTACCTCTACCACTATATTTCGTGAAATTCACATTTGAATAGTTTGATCCTGTCGCAATTTTATTGATGCTCATTCTCTTTTCTATCTAAAACAGACTCCTGTAAGTCCAGTTGCTTCGCCTGCTGCACAAAATGTATCAGGTTCCTCCTTTGGCTTAACACATCGCTTATCATTAGCACCTTCTTCTTATCAAGGACAATTTGGAGGTGAGGCTCCATCAAGCAGTAACCAAAGGGAAAATGTTTTCCCTGAGAGACCTGAGGAGCCTGTGTGCCAATATTATATGAGAACTGGAGATTGTAAGTATGGATCCACTTGTCGATATCATCATCCCAGAAATTTGGCAATAACAAGTGCGACTAGCACCTTGAGCCCCATTGGCCTCCCTGTTCGTCCGGTAGGCATATTATACGACTGTTTGTTCTGTTCTGTTTTCTATGTACTATTTTTATGATTGTTTATCTGCCTCAATTGCCTAGAACAAACTAACTAACATTATTCATATTGAAAAAGAGTTTTTGCCTTGTTTCTGGTCCACACACTGTGTCAAAGTGTATATAATTTAGTCCATGATCGATTTAGGACTTGCAAGCTACAGACAGCAGCATGTTAAGGATTGCAATCAATGATTTCTATACTCTAATGATAATTTCATGTTTAATTATATCTTCTTAACTTTGGATTTCCCTTTTTTTATTTTTTGTTTTAATTGTCTCTGTATGTTTACTAAAGATATGAAGTTTAGAAAGCCCATGTAGTGGCTTATAGGTGATCACCCATTGGAACAATTTAATCAAATTATACATTTTATGCAACTATTGTCATATGGCTTAATGTTTACTTCAGTTAGTCGTGTATATTAATTCAAAATTGTGTTTCCGTTTTGTTTTTAGCTTCATTCTGTTGATGATGTAGGATGGCTTCAATAAATGGTGTACAAGAGCATGTTAATACAAGAAAATAAAATTTCCCGGTCAAATTACTTGCTATTGGCTGTTGCAATATTTTTTCTATCTCAAGGAGACAAACTGCAGTTTTCCCTGTGTGATGAATATCTTTGTAATGTCTTTTGTGGCTGCAATTTTGATTCTTTCTTTCTTTAACGTTATTCTGCATGCCCATCTTCCAGAATGAACCTTTAGTTTCTAAAAATGGGATAGATTATCTGTGTTCACTTGTTTTTCTTATTCACTTGACTTCTAAGTGATGTTTGTTGCTCTCAATCAGAGTTTGAAATCAATTCGTTACCTTTATAGTGCTCTGCTCTTATTCAATAATTATTATGAATGCTCTCTTGGGAATATGTATAATTCATTATGTACTTCTGATAGTTTTTGTTTTGTCACCTTACCTGCCTTCCATTTCCGTCGTGTTTACAAGCTGGGCTTATTTTCTGCATTTTAGGACAACGGGTTTTAGATTAGAGCTCAAGCATATAATGCTTTGATAACTCTATAATATTCATTGTTTTGGTCCAAATTGTGTGGGGCATGAACTGTACATCAGTGAAACAACATATCATTCACTTTACTGACTTTTCCTTGCCTATCTGGCCAAGTAAGGCATGGGTTGGAGTGGCATGTTGACTTTGGCAACTTCTGATGTTCACTGCAATCTTATTTTGGTTTACAATTTCATTACGTACCATTTACTACTTAATAATGTATTTGGAAATCCTGTTTTTGTTAAGTCTTTCCTCTTTGTTTATTGACAGGGTGCTCCACGCTGTATATACTATGCTCAACACGGGATATGTAAGTTTGGTCCTACCTGCAAATATGATCATCCAATGGAAACGCTGAGCTACACTCAGCCGGCACCTTCTCATCCTTTTATACCAATGCCAATGAGTTCTTACTTGGTTGGATCAACACAGACTTCAGCGATCATCCCATCCCTGGCCTCTGAACCAAGGCCTTCTGAGCAGCAGGGGGATTCTCCATTTGTTTCTGGCATAACTGCTGATAACACTGCTAGGCCTGTTTCTGAATCTCATGAACTCATGAGTTCTGTTTCCTCTAGTAAAGGAGGTCAGGGCAGCTAAACCATTAAAACTTGTTAGTAATCGATAGTATTTGTTTCTTCTGGAGAGCCCAGCAGCTTTATTTATGGTCGCAACTCCAGAATGAGCTTAATCTATCCACCATACAGAATGTTCATTACCACTTGTATCTCTGTCTCTGTTTATAGTCCAATTGATTTTTCCTTTAAGAAGCAGGGTTCTCTCAGACCAAATTAGCTGCCGTTTGAATTTGCCATCTTTTATTCTAGTTCATAAATGTCTATTGCCAAAAAATTCCTTCAAGGCACTATTCTCCTAGAGTTTGCATTGGGGCTGGATTTAAAATCTGACTTATAGCCTTGGCACAGTAGCGCTTCCCATTTCATTTTCTTTGTTTCATCTACAACGATCTGAGGTATTCCTTTCATTCTGTAGTTCTGTGGAAGCTTTCCATGCAAACTGTTTATGCCTACTTATGATGGGAGGAGATACTAGGTTTTCATTCTGCATATTGACACTTTAAACAGAAGTTTAATACTGCATCCGAAGGGATAGAATGCCCGTCTGAGATGATGGGACACTACTACTATGTATGGAATGAGCTTCTGTACCAGTACAATAAAGAAGCCACTTTGTATCTATTTATTTATTTATTTATCCTTATCTGTTAGTAATTATACTTAGTCCATCAATGGAAACGAAAATTATTGATTGATTATCTCATAGTAGGGTGTTATCATAGTTCATATTGCTGCACACTTCCACTGCTGTCTGCGAAGTTGGCAATGCTAGGAAGGCATTTTTAAAAAAATATATTTGGTTGTATATTCTGTTGCGAGATTATTTTTTTCTTTCACGACCTTATTCTGTTGTGAGTTTTGACGGTGATTTTTTTGTGCTATTATGAAGCAACCCTTCAAAATGCATTAGGTGAGAATGTTGAAGAGGGCAATGCAATATCTGGAAGATGATTAACTGGTGAGTTTTTATATCTGATGTAGATTGGTTTGGTGGACAATGTGATTCATCACTTGAAATTGTCAAGTTGTCATTTTTCCATCCTAGAAACTGTCTACATAACATCAGAACGATTTATGCTTTTTTTGTTAAAACCAATATTAGAACTTCTTATGGGTTAGAGAATATAATATCTAATTTACTCTAACCTAACAATGGGTTTTAGATCTTATTGAAAGGGAATATATAGTTTAAATAAGTTGTGATATTATGTAGTTGTGGGGGTAACTGTATGAACAAATCAAATGGGACCTTTATATGATTAATAGTTTTTTTTCCCAGTTAATGTATGTCTTGCTTTCTTAATGCAGTTGTTAGTATATTAATCAAGCTGATGTATACTAATTATAATCTGTGTGATCATTGGTATATTATTTAAAATTCTACATCACTTCAATATATGAAAATTCGTTGGCCCAATGTAATACAAAACTTTAGTCTATATTATTTATGTCTACTAAAGTTGCCTCTTGCAAGTGTTTCGCCCATGGAAAATGGAATCGGACTCAAGTGCTAACACCAACATGCAACAAGCTTTATCAGCGTTAACCAATGCTTTTTTATATACCAGGGTCTAGGTAGAATTGAACAAGCATTGTGCCACACATCTGGCAGGGATGCCTCATGCAATCTTCGTAGATGCCATCTTATGATCAATGCTATATCTGATCTTACCCAGCCTAACTGCATTAACATAGTCTCTTGGGCTGTGGGAAGCCACTCCTGGAAGAAGAAGCCCCACAAACCTTAAAAAAGAGAGAGACGGCTTTCTCTGAAGTCTTCTTCATGTGTTTCCCCTGCTACAAGTCCCCTGATCAAATCTACAAATGCATTGGGGTACATGGGAACCAAATGCTTTGGGCTGAAGTAGTTCTTGTTAGCGGCCTCCTCCATCACCTGCCATGCATCCATGCATGTATTACAAACTAATCAACCTATAATATATGATTAGCATGTAACATGGTTTGTAACGGTGAGCGAACATCTATAGTTACCTCTCCATCATACCAACTGCTATAATAGAGGCAGCGCCCAAAATACTTAAACTGGAAGATTGGATCATCCAAGGGGACTCTCGGGACCAGATCGTATCGGTACACTACCCTGAAGCTCCCACCACATATTCCATCCATCTTCTCCGCCATGAAATTGGCAAAAGCGTGGAGCTAAACAGCTCGGTGCCTCTAAAGGCCACTATAATCACCGAAGCAACTGCTGCCTTGTCGCATAGTATGAAGGCCTGGGTTCCTAATAGACAAGTTGAATTAGTTTATACACGAGTACTTCGGATCCCTTACATGTAGAACATGCAGGGGACATTCTCCGACCTTTAAAATTATGACATCAAGTTAGGGATGAATTTTAGTCATTGATAGGGTTAGTTTGCTTACCCTCGCAACAGTTGAAGAACCGCTCGAAGTGCATCTGAGCTCAAAATGGCCAAGATGAGGCCATATAACATGTCAAATTAGCTATAGATATTGGTACTCGATGATCACATTAGGTTAAAAACGATACTGTTCTTACCTTCCAAGTTTGGGCGACTACATTTTGGATCTACATTTCTTTCTCGTAGGCAATCTTTGAGGCCAACATGTAGAGATCAAGCAGCTTCGCTGTCGGTGGGTTATCGCTATGATCATCACCAACCAAAACGGGGGGATTGTGATTAAGATCAATCCTTGGATCTAAATATGCATTGATGGAATGATAGTCTGCAATTCCTCTCTTGGGTTCCACTACTGATCCTGCATAAGAACTTAAATTAGCACAAAAATAAACATCAAATAAAAACAAAGTAGAACAGTCCAGCCTTGCAGGTGGCAGTTTATTGAAGATACTCATATAGCAAATAATGCAATCGATTATAATGGAGTAGATATCTCTAAATTTATTTCATTTCAATAAAACACGATATTAGTAATGACAAATTTGTAAGTGGAGCTCTAAATTTGTTAAAATTAATATCCCTAAAATAAATGAATTTTCCCGCTCTATATTAAAATGGCCAAATTTTTTTGTTACGTCTTTTACAAGCGTGCCACTTCTAGCTGTGGAGAAATAACTTGATTTTTTTGTAATGTATTTCAAGTGAGTTAAATTTTCACTGTTTTTTCATGCCAAAATGCATGTTCTCCACTATGTACTTTTCTCCATGCCACTTGGGCATTGAGACAAGTTAAAAATATAGAAAATTAATAACTTAAAACAAAGGAAATCTAAATTCTTAGGCCAAAATTTGTACGAAGAATGCGTGAGAAGAAATGATACTTTTCTCCACAACCATTTCAATAAAGCGTGGAAAAAAGTCATTGTTTTTGTAGTGTATATTATAACTTTTAAATCTTATTTGGCGTTTAAGTATAAGAGCATTGATGATGATTTTAAGAGTTTATTGCTTGACTCGGGTAGCGATCAACTAAAATTTATTTTTTTGATGATAGTGACGATATCTATATTGATCATAGTAACAATATTATTGATGATAGTGACGACGTGACTTTCGGAGCATCTAACTCTGATGAATGTACCTAAAGATAGACTAATTTTGTATCACTCTTAGATTCGAATTAGAGTACGAAATTTGGCTCGAATATTTATGTAGTTAATCTGGGGATATTTATGGAGTGAAATGAAGTTTCAATCTAAGAATACATGTGCTTTAATTTTAGTGACATTTTTTTACAAAAGGATGTGTTATCGCACCAAGCTCCATAAAGATGGCAAATTTGATCATGAATATAATTATACTTCCCCCTACCCAATTTATGGGCGGATCGTTCATTTTATGACGCAGATAAAAATATATATGATCACTACGTTAGAAGGAAGCTGAGCTCTGGCCTATACCTTTGAGGCAATTGAGGAGCAAGCCAGAGAAGCCTCCATTGATGGAAAAGAGATTTAAGATGAACTCCAGGAAGCGACCAAATTCATGCCAGAGATGGCTGAAGGAGCAGGAAACCTTTTGGAGAATCAAGACAGAGATGATTGTCCATGAGGGCCGGGCATGGGCGAACTTGCGCTTGGTAGACTCGGAGCACTCGACGAATTCGAAGTCCACCAAGTTCTTTCGCAGTAGGAGAAGGGCCATCAAGTTGGCCACGGTGATCTTCTTTCTTCGAAAGATCAGGTATTGCTGTTCTTGATGATCAACACAAGACTCCTCTTGGAAAGTCATGGTGATGAGAGCATGCAGCTATAGCTGGCTAGCGAGCACAATTGAATATGCAAAGTATATGTGATAAATATATATGTATACAGATTATAAGTTGTTGATAGTCATGTGATGCACGATTGCATGATTGATTGATATTTGTATATATATCACTTGATAATTGGTAAGCTTTTCTGGGTTAGTCAGTCTTCTGAGATTACTGGCTCTTGTTGAAGTTCATGCAAAAGATATATATTCCGTGGCACAATAATGGAGGGAAGTCTAGTCATAAAGGAAAGAGATGCGGTCATCAATGCTTTCTCTTTGGCGGGAATGCAGGACCCTCCATGACATAAAGTTGAGATGAGCTCACCTTGCACAGTGGTTACGAGAAAAGGTAAAATGTTAGAGATAGATTTGAACGAGTACATAGATTGAGATGATTTGATATGTTTATTTTTATTGTATTCTAATTGATTAAATCTCTTACTTTTTATAAGAGTCTAATTTTTGACTCCTCATTTATCAATACTAGCAAAATGCCCCACCATGGGTTACCGCTAATATCGGAGAAAAATTCTAATTAATAGGTAACACTCATTGAATTATAAAATAGACTATACTATTTGATGTCTTAGAAATAAATTCTAATTTTAAAGATAACATTTAATTAATTGAGGAGGCACATTATAATAGTTTGATTTATTTTATTTTATTTTGTCGTATTTTGACCAATTGAATCTCCTACTTTTAGCCAAAAGAACAACTTTTAGTTTCTCTTATATTAATAAGAATAGATATGAGTATTTGTCAGTGTACTTTTTATTGTATAGATTTATATGTTGATTCCATATGTAGTTTTAATTAAAATTCCAATTTGATTCCAAAATTTTCTTGAGTCGATTCTACTTCGTTTGACTTCCTGAGTCAAACTCTATTAGTAGCATTGAGTTCCCTGATGGGCTCTATTTACTGCTGAATTTGTCAATTAGTAATTACAGAATTTATTAAAATATAATAATTTAGTTTTTAGCTAACATTATAATTAAAGTATTATATTTTGTCAATATCGAGTTTTAGAGAGAGAAATACATATTCATTTCATACAACCTTTTGTCATTTGTGACATTAAAAGTGGTAATGTAAATAATTATGAGTCGGTTTAGAGTAAGCTCTTAGTCGAGTCAATCGATTAAAGTACTGGGCATGAGTTTGAATCCTTATTTTTGAACATTTCTTTATATCATATAAATTGGTGGGGGTTCCTAATGGCATCTATATCTTGGTTAATTCTAAAATTATATCCTCAATTTAATGGTTAACAATTGGCGTCATATTATTTGATCATATATTTCTTTGGTTATCTCAACTATAATTTGAAATTTTAAAATTCAGATTCGGCTCAGAAAGTTATAAAGTGGAGTGAGTCGAAGTAGTTTATCTTAGTTTTTAATTCAAATGGTAAAAAAGAAATATTTTTCTCTTTGACACATATAATTAATCGATATATAATACAAGTTACTTTCAATCATTGATTTCGCTAAATTAAAAGAAAAATAATATGTTTTAACAATTTTTTTACTTGACTCTGGGAGACTAGGATGTCCATCACAAAAATTGTTAATAGGATGATTCATTCATAAAGTTTTACTAAAGAAACTATAAAGTAGAATTGATTTGGAGAGCTTTTATAGTAAAAAGGCACATTCTTTGCATGGATAATACAGCAAAATATTTTTCTCCATTTGAAGATAAAATAATTAAACCATTAACAAAATGACATCTCTCAATTTTTTTATTGCAGATCATATGCGTGATTGAAGTTTGAACTAACCAACTTTATACTAGCCTATTGGAAAATATGAAATATTAGAGTTAAAAACTTAAGCTTATATCATGTAATCCTCAAGTTTCCCGTATATTGTGAAGAAGTTCAATATTGAGTATCGATGAGTCTTTTATTTACTTTTTATCAAAAAGCCGTTGACGTTGATGAAAAAGTAAAAGGAATCAAGTAAATCAATTAGTGTGCTTCATGGGTCAAGACTAATATTTGAAGAATCAAAAGTGAATCCCACTA
>JAURVB010008735.1:0-34688 GCA_033002965.1 Piper betle | reverse complement strand
AAAGCTATCACCCACGTTACTGACTTTATTATAATGATCGTTTTACATGATGATATAATAATTTTATTCCGAAAAACTATTTGGCATGTACTTTAATTGAAATTGAACTATTTAAACTTTTATAATTAATTATGTCTGAAGTTATATAGAAGAAAAGTTTATATAAATCATGCCGTAGTTTTTCATATTTGACTCAAACTCTGATTCTGACTCAAACCTTTTTGAGCTGTACTTAAACTTGATATAAACCGGCAAGTTTGAGCATTGTAAAATTGGGCTTGCCTTGCTCGATTAAAACCCTAATGCTACATGGTGCTCGCTAAGTCTAAGCATGCTTTCAATTGGCGTGTATACTTATCATCCCAAATCTCATGTATGTAATATAAGGCTGAAGCATCCATAAATTAAATACATAATATAATCAATCAGAATCTGGTTGATGGAGATATCAGATACAGGGTGTAAAGCATTCTGGATCCCAATTAGTTAGTCTTCTGGGTTTGTGGTGTGTCTATTGTCTTGTTTGATATTCTCATCGTCTTTACTTGAAATGAGGATTTTATTTAGTTAATCCCAACAAGTGATATCAGAGCCTACTTGGTTGGTTCTAGATTTTAGTTGTTGATGATATTTGATGTCAGCTAGGTGTTCGACAAAATTCTCTAAGAGCCTAGTAGGTGTGTTTGTGATTTATATTTCAATAAGATGGCTGATGAGAAACATATTAAGATGATATCTCTTCCAGTAGCTTGAGTAACTGACATTATTGGAAAGGAAAGATAATTGATCATCTATATTCCAAGGATTTATATGAACATATCAACCTGGTCAGAAATCGACAGAGTGTGACTGATAAAGAATGGAATAAGTTGGATAGGAAGGTTATGGCCTGTTTGAGACAATAGGTAGATGAAATTGTGCATCATCATATTTTTGAATTGACATCCTCAAAAATAAAACCCGATAAACTCCGAAGAAGTCGACGTAGAGACATTGTTGGCTACCATTTGACCCTTTTGATAAGGAGATTAGCGAACTTTGGAGGTATAAGCATGAAACTGACATAAGTAAGCATCTCAATGAGATGAAGAATATTATTACTCAACTTGTTAGGATGAAGATGACTTTAAATAATGAATGACATGCTATCTTGCTCCTTAACACATTGCCAGGAGCAGGGAAACATTGGTGATCTCTTTGAGCAATGCTACTCTAGATAGAAAACTCACAATAGACATGGTAACAAGTAGTTTACTGAAT
Source organism: Piper betle (assembly GCA_033002965.1). Taxonomy (NCBI): domain Eukaryota; kingdom Viridiplantae; phylum Streptophyta; class Magnoliopsida; order Piperales; family Piperaceae; genus Piper; species Piper betle. Next base: position 33,428 of record JAURVB010008735.1, on the reverse strand, counting down.
GAGGAAGTGAGAAGAAAATCTCTACCAACTTCAAGGTCTCATGCATTAGTGTCAGAAGAGGCAAAAGGTAGATCAAGAAATAGAGACACAAATAGAAGGGAGAAAGAGTCGAGGAAAGTCTAAATCTAGGAAGAACTTGAAGTGTTATTATTGTGACAAAATAGGTCATTTCAAGAAGGATTATTTGAAGCTCAAGAAAGACTTGGAAAATAGGGACAACAATGATCAAAGAGAAATGAATACTAATGTTGCACATGATGGTATGGTGATTCTTTTTTATTATGGGAATGATTGTTTGACGGCTAATTGTGATGCTAGTTGGGTAGTTGACTCAGGAGCATCATTCCATGTAACTCCAAGTAGAAATTTCTTTACTACCTATGAACCTTAGGATTTTGGTATAGTGAAGATGATAAATAGTGATACTTTCAAAATTGTGGAACTTGGAAATGCGCATGTAGTAACAAACACGGGTTACAAATTGATGTTTAAAAATGTCAAACATATTCTAGATTTGAGGATGAGTTTATTGTCAATCAGAGTGCTTGATGATGAAGGATTTGGTCAACAATATGCACAAGGTGTGTGGAAACTTGTGAAAGGTTCTTTTGTTGTTGCTAAAGGGAAGAAGTGTTGTAGTTTGTATAAGACTGCAACGAGTCTAGTTCAAGGTGAGGTTAATATCTCCTCACTTCATTCTACTGCTGATTTGTGGCACCATAGATTGGGACACATGAGTGAGAAAGGACTGCTGACTTTGAAGAAGCTAAATTTCCTTCCCAAGGTCAAGGACATCATAATTAGTCTTTGTGACCATTGTTTGGTTGGGAAACGATGTAAGACATCTTTTGCAAGCACAAGTACAAAAAGTCAAAAGTTCTTGAGTGGTACACTCTGATGTGTGAGGGCCTATGGAAGTAAAATCTCTTGGCTGTTCTATTTATTTTATCACTTTTATTGATGATACTTCTAGGACGGTGTGGGCTTATGACATGAAAAATAAAAGTAATGTTTTTGACATCTTTAAGAATTTTTATGTATTGGTTGAAAGAGAAACTAGTAAGCTCTTAAAGTGCCTTAGAAGTGATAATAGTAGTGAATATTGTTTTGTTGAGTTTGATGAATACTGTAGTAAGCATGGAATTAAGCATGAGAAGACGGTTCCTTATACTCCTTAACATAATGGAGTGACTGAAAGAACGAACAGGACCATCTCTGAGATGATTAGAAGCATGTTGTCTTCAGCCAAGTTGCCTAAATACTTCTGGGGTGAAGTTATGAGCATAGCTTGTTATTTGATCAACAGATCTCCTACATATACCCTGGACAATGACGTACCAAAAGGGTTTGGAGTGACAAAAGGTTAGTTATTCTCATTTGAGAGTTTTTGCTTGTAAAGCACTTTGCACATTTGCCTAAGGAGCAAATGGCTAAGTTTAGATTCAAGAGGCGATAAAATGTATTTTTCTAGGATATGTTGATGATAAGTTTGGATACAAACTTTGGGATCCTAATAATAGAAAACCAATTCGAAGTACAGATGTAGCTTTCAGAGAGGATCAAACAGTTGAGGAGTTTGGCAAGGAAGAAGTTCCTCAAACAAAATCTCAGGAACTTGGAAAAGATAAAGAACCTTCACCCTCAACTAGAAGTGAAGAGCTGCTCAATGATGATAGTAATTCTTTCCCGACCTAGTGATATGAGTGGTAAGGATGTGATATCTGATGATATTTCTAATGAGTTTGTTAATGATGTTAGATAAGAACAGACAGATTTTGATCAAGGGTAGCCAACTAATATGAGAAGATCAGCTCGAGAACCAGTTTCATTAACAAGAAATCCATCCTCAGAATATGTGAAAATTATTGAATGTCGAGAACCAAAAATTTCAGTGAGGTCAAAGCTCATGTAGAAAAGGAGAAGTGGTTGAAAGCAATGCAATATAAGATGAAATCTTTGCACGAGAATCATATTTATGAGTAGGTGGATCTTCCTAAGGGGAAAAGAGTATTAAAGAATAAATGGGTCTACAAGATCAAACATGAAGAAAACAACACACAACTAAGGTACAAGGTAAGGTTGGTGGTGAAGGGCTTCAGACAGAAGAAAGTTATTGATTTCGATGAAATTTTTCTCTTGTTAAAATGCCTTTTATTAGAATTGTTCCGATTTTGGCTGTAAGTTTGGATTTGGAAGTTGAATAGTTAGATGTGAAGACGGCCTTTCTACATGGTGATCTTGAGGAAACTATATACATGGAGCAGCCAGAGGGTTTTAAAGTCAGAGGAAAGGAACAGATGGTATGCAAACTAAAAAGAGTTTGTATGGTTTGACGCAAGCTCCTAGACAGTGGTATAAAAAGTTTGATTCTTTTATAGAAAAGAATGGGTACAAAATGTCTACTTTTGATCACTGTGTATTCATCGAAAGGTTTGATGATGGTGATTTTATTATTTTCTTGCATTATGTGGATGACAAGTTGATTGAAAGACATGATGGAGCCAATATTGTAAGTTTAAAGAAGAACTTGAATAAACCCATTGCAATGAAGGATTTAGGTTTAGCAAAACAAATCTTGGGGATGTCTATTCAGCTTGACAAGAGACCAAGAAAGTTTTGGGTGTCACACGAAAAGTACATAGAAAAAGTACTTGAAAAATTCAATATAAAAGATGCAAAGCCAGTTGGAGTTCGACTTGGGGGTCACTTTAAGTTGAAGAAAAGTGACTTAAGTGAAACAAAGATGAAGGAAATGACAAATGTTCCTTATGTTTCTACGGTTGGTAGTTTGATGTATGTTATGGTTTGTAAAAGGCCGGATATAGCATATGCAGTTGGAACAGTTAGCAAACATTTAGCAAATCTGAGTAAAGAGCACTAACAAGCAGTTAAATGGATAATAAAGTACTTGAGAGACACATCCAAAATGTGTTTGTGTTTTAGAAGTGATGAACCTTTATTGATTGGCTACATGCATGCAACATGGCAGGTGACTTGGAGACAAGAAGGTCAACATCGGGGTTGTTGTTAATTTTGCTAATGGGGCTGAATCTTAGCAGTTTAGGTTGCAAAAGTGTATTGCATTATCCATAACAGAAGCTGAATTTGTTGATGCTACAGAAGCTTGCCAAGAGATGCTACAGAAGCTTGCAAGGAGATGCTATGGTGGAAGAGTTTTTAATTCAAATTGGTGTTAAACAGAAGAGATACATTTTATTTTGTGATAGCCATAGTGTAATTCACCTGAACAAGAATTCAAATTTTCATTCAAGGTGCAAACACATTAATGTGAGATATCACTAGATAAGAGATATGTTAGAGAGTAAATCTCTTAAGCTAAAAAAATTTACACTGAAAGGAATGTTTCAAACATAATGATAAAAGTTGTGTCAAAAGAGAAACATGTTTACTATAGGAATGAAGCAGACATGGATGGAGCTTCCTATGCTGGGTAGAGGTATTTCATGGAGTCACGGAAGGAGAGGCTTGTTGGGTTGTCCTTTCTCCGTAAATACATGAAATAACGACCCTATTTTAGGCAAAACCCAAGATTTTATAGATTTTGTTAGTTGAATGGAATATAAACAACGTCGACGTCCAATGCTTTTCTTCTTTGGGTTTTTTGGGATTTTGGTTTTTGGAGAAAAAGGGCCAGAGAGACAAAAAGAAAATTGTGTGGATTGAAGAAAAGTAAATCTTTTGTTGAGATTCGTTTGCAATCGTTAGTGGTAACCTCATTAAGTTCTTAATATGTAATTTTCTAAGTTTTTTCTTTATGGTTAATACCAATTTTATAAAAAGTATAGTAAATTGGTATTTAAGAATTTGTTCTCTTTTGTATTAAAGTTGTGATATAGTGAATTTAATTTAGCCATTTATCCAATGATTTTTCCATCAAATTTATAGTTTTCTACGTAAAATTAGTTTGTCAATATTGATAAGTATTTCTTTTCGGGTTAACGTGGTGTTTAGTTTGATACATCTCTCGTCTATATATATTGAAATAGGGATTTAGTTTTGTTTGGTTAATCCCAACATAATCAAGGGTGTGAAGCAGTCTAAGATCCTTAAAAAGTGAAAAAATAACAAAATAGAGGGTGTTAAACATCTTAAGTGAGGAGCAAGATACCACCTGGCTAACAAGTGGGTGGTCTGACTAGTATTTTTATTTAAGTCATTAATTGTTTCCGTCCCATGGAAAAATTCAATGGGGCTTATTATATCGTTGTTCAAATAAAAAACCACACAATGCGAATCGCAATGTGTGGTTTTAATTTATACGTTGAAAAAATAGGTGTTCTTAATTGATGATATTTTTATTAAAAAAGTTGATGGCACATTTGCATGTAGGTGTTGTCAATGATGCAGACGAGCTGCCCAAAGGGAAATCCCTTTGTTCGAAAAAATGCAGTTAATTAGTATTTAGGTATTAAAATAAGTAATTATGTTTAAAATAAGTAATTATGTTTTAGATAACCGTCAATCGATTTTTTTCATTGGCCGGTATTTAGTAGTCTTCTTTGTCGGTCGCTTCTTAAATTTTTTTCCCATCGACTGATGAACCACGCAGCAGCCATGGGCATTCCCTCTTCTTCAGAAGTTGTCATAACCTCCACCTCGCCCCTTCTACAGCAGGAAGACACAGTCCCCGGCGTGGTTGACTACAAGGGGCGTCCAGTACGCCGATCCAGCTCCGGTGGATGGAGATCCGCAGGTTTTATCATCGGTAGGTGCTCTGATTTTACTTCCTTCCGGCGTCGAAGCTTCATCCTTGAACACGACAAATATATGGCGATGGTATACCATATAGCATGTGTGTGCAGGGGCGGAGATGGCTGAGAGGCTTGCCTACTATGGCATTGCTCTCAACCTCATCAGCTACCTCACGGGTCCCATGGCTCAGTCCACCGCCGATGCCGCCGTCAACGTCAACGTCTGGGGGGGAGTGGCCGCCATGCTTCCTCTGCTCGGAGCATTTGTATCAGACTCATATTTGGGTCGGTACAGGACCATCTTCTATTCCTCCCTCCTCTACATCCTGGTTAGCCACTAATTCCATTCGTTCGCCCATCCAATACCCGTGCTCTCTCCTTTTTGAATGATTATGCCTCCATGCCATTATTATCCCATCTATATGGTAAGTACTGCTCATGCAGGGGCTGGGAATGTTAGCTTTGTCGGCGTCACTGCCCTCTCTTCGGCCGGCTGCCTGCCCTGCGAACGGACTTGTTGAATCCCCTTGCCAATCTGAGCCCACTGTGTTTCAATCCACCTTCTTCTTTGCGGCGCTATACTTGATGGCGTTCGGAGAGGGTGGCCACAAGCCATGCACGCTGGCACTGGGCGCTGACCAGTTCGACCCGCTGGATCCGGGCGAGAGTAAGGCCACGAGCTCCTTTTTCAACTGGTGGTCCTTCGGCATCAACGTCGGCATCATCTTTGCTCTCTCCACAGTTACATACATACAAGATTATCTAAGCTGGGGGCTCGGCTTCGCCATCCCCTGTGCCGTCATGGCCGGCGGTCTCCTCCTCTTCCTCTTGGGCACCTCCACCTATCGGCATACACCCATGAAAGGGCGAAGCCCTTTTGTTATAATGGCAAAAGCGATAATTAACGGAGGCAGGTAAAGAACTTGGTTCACATCCTAATTCATGTACTCTACATGTTTTTTTATACGAAAACAGAGCGCAAGAGTGAGACAAGTCCTGGTAATTGAAGTGTATGCAGTGATCGTAAAGACGAGGAATCCCATTCCGATTATAGCTCATTATTGCACTTGGTTCCCATATGGATGACATGTTTGGTGTATGGAATAGTCTTCTCGCAGTCTGCAACTTTGTTCACCAAACAAGCCAGCACTTTATATCGGAGAATTGGATCGAGTTTCCTGATATCACCAGCTTCACTTCAGATCATCATGAACCTCATCGGTGCAATTGCCGTTTCCATATACGACTGCATCTTCGTCCCACTCGCAAGATCCTTCACCGGCATTCCCTCAGGGATAACCACCCTCCAAAGAATTGGCATTGGGATGGCAATGTCAATCATCGAAATGGTGGGGGCGGCGGCGGTGGAGGCACGGCGGCTTCAGGTCGCCCGGGACGCCGGCCTAGTCGACGAGCCAGGTCAGACCCTGCCCATGAGTGTGTGGTGGTTGGTGCCCCAGTACGTGTTACACGGTGCATCGGACATGTTCACAATGGTGGGATTGCAGGAGTTGTTTTACAGTGAGATGCCGGAGGAATTGAGGAGCTCGGGGTCGGCTTTGTATCTTAGCATCTTCGGTATTGGGAGCTTCTTGAGCGGGATTTTAATCTCCGCGATCGACAAGGTGACCAAGGCAAATGGGGACAGCTGGTTCTCTACAAATCTAAACAGGGCTCACCTCGACCACTTCTACTTGTTGCTTGCCGGTCTCGGCATTCTTTCGATGGGCATGTATCTGTGTTTCGCTCGGTCTTATATTTACCGGATGTCAGTTCATCATCGATAGGGTGAAAAAATGTATCTTTTTCCTACAAAAAACAATGATTTTTGCGAACGCCAAAACATTTTTTTCCCGGGAGATGGGTCGATGGATTGGGGCCTGGAGGAAAGAGTTATTTGCATTCTACTTACAGAGCAGAGTTCTTGTACAATATTTTGTCCCGGGTGAGGGAGAAATTTTAAATGGAATTTCCAGTCTCATTACCTAAGGCATGATTTGGCAAATCCCTGGGAGTAGCCACTCTTCTCCTCCACACATACGAGCAGGGAATACTTGCGGAATTGCAAATGAACGTTCGACTTTTCCATCATACTCTAGATCTGTATCCAGCATTGCAGCCGGACAATTTTATTAAGCTTCTGTAACAACTTACAGAAAATGAACCAATGCACAGAACGTCCTTTTACATGGGAAGAATATGCAACAAATATTATTTGTTAAACAAGTAACTCATGATTTCTAAATAAAGAACAAGTTTTCTTCATATGTAAAGAGCTGGTGGATGTTGGAATCATGTGAAAGCTCACATTGTAGTGCAGGGCTCCTTGACAATTATGTTTATCTTAACAGTAAGAGTTAGAAATGACCACCTTGATAAAGTCATCGATTTTGAAGACCTTCAATTGTCTTCTTCCATTGCCATGCCCTTTGTTTCCCATCTTCAAAAGACCTGACTTTCTTTGGCTGAAAACACACGTACAATGTAAGGCAAATGCTTCACAGCAACTTTGCAAAACGGATTGAAAAGCACTGACCTTATTTACCGTAATAACTTTAAAATGCGATGACGTTGCTACTTGGACATACAACTCTGTGGGATCATCAGACCACATTATATTTTTCTTGAGGACCAGCTTTGCAGGATTCACATATACCAATTTAGGTTTGTCAGTGAGAATGAGCTGCACTTTCTTGCTAGATAATTTATTGAGCTTCTTAACCATAGAAATCATGATGACTGACTCCCCAGGTTCCAGAAACTGTTGCCTGCATATGTGCAAACAGATAACATGAAGATGCCTCTTCCTCCAAACAAAAAAGCTATCACCCACATCACTGACTGGAAACATTATGAGGCCTTTTTACAAAGACATACAACAAACGAAACTTGTCGAGCTGGAAAAATAAGCATAAATAACTGGAAATTTTGTGTTAAAAGAATTATCTATCAAGTGCATAGGGTAAAAAATAGAACAAAGTAATAGTGTAACCATACCATTGAGAATCAAAGGAATCTATAGAGGCAACCCTAGAAATGTGAGTAGATGAATCAGAAGACGCTGTTGTTCCACTCTCACGGTCAGCACTGTTCTTAAAACCATTGCCACAATGATTCAGGTTCCACATGGATTCTTGAACATCATCACCTTCAGCCAACTAAAACTTATTCATAAGCCTAACATTGGAAACCATAATCTCAGTTTCATAGGCAGCAGATACAAAATGACGGATCAAGAGAGTATAATACATTTGAATTCAGAGCAATGGTTGGTGCCAACATGCTTCTTAAATTTCTCCAATCAATTTCTTTGAAAAAGGCATGTGATTTTAGGGCCTTGTAACCATTTGGCCCTGCACCTAATCTTCTATTAGGATCCGCATCCTGCATGGAGAATTGCATACGCAAATATTAGATTCACTCTAGTTAAAATGCTGTTAAGCATCAGTAAAAGTTTCCCAGTTCTGAAATCTATAGTATCTGGACTTCAGAAACAGGCTATGTATCAACCCCGTTGCACAAAAACTTTCCCATTTTCAGAAAAAAATTCCAGTAAATGCCCATAAATATAATGCCACCTACCAGTAATCTATCAATGAGATCTCTAGCCTCCTTAGAGAAGTAATTTGGAAATTTGAGATCCCTTGCTATGATCCTCTGAAAAATGAGCCATTCACTGGCTTCTTTGAAAGGGGGCTTCCAGATATCATCTGATATATGGTGCACCCAAGTGCCCAAAGATCATTTCTGGCTCAATGGAAGTTACAAAAAGTAAGGCATCATTCCACGTGGATTCAACTAAAACCAGGCATTCCATGATATTTGTAAAACACAACGGACACATAGGTAGGGCAATCATCAAGAAATACATCACTGAAATTCCGTAATCACTGAAACGTTTATGATCACCGAAATTGTATATGATCAAAAAATGACTTCATCATCAAATTCCAGATTTCCAGCTTGTACGAAAAACAAGTTAGTATTTTGTATCAAATGGCTATTTGCAAGATTAAATTATACGATTAAACTAACAATAAAGTAGTTACTGACCCAAAAGTTGCAGGAGAGGAGTTCAGAACTTCTGGAGGGACATATGCTGCTGTACCCACGAAGGAACAAGTTTTTCCATCTACATAATTCAAGAAAGAGAAAGTTGATAATCTGACTGCAATTTGTAAGTCGTGATTTAGAATCAATAATTCGCCAACTAACTTGTAGAGGTGGGAAGGACTTTAATTTGAGTATCTTTCATTGGCTTAATGCTACCAAAATCAGCAATTTTGACATGCCCATCGGAGGAAAGTAATAAATTCTCCGGCTGAAAAAAGAATCACCAGATGACATCATTACATATTTAAAGCTATGAATATGTTGTTGTTTGAATATTTACTCAAGTTCAAGCTTGTCACTGACTTGAAGAAAAGTGCCCCATTGATCTCGTCCAAACTTAAAGATGATGCAACAGAAATGTGATGCAACTTTTTTACACTTAGTTTTTAAGTTTACCTTAATATCCCGATGAATTAAACCCAGTCCGTGAAGGTATTCAAGAGCGTCAACTACTTCTGCTGCATAAAAGCGGGCATCAGCCTCTTTCAGCCGCCCTTTCTGCACCAAGATAGAGAGTATGATACAACAGAGAAAAGGTAAAAACACCAAATTAATATAAAAAAGTGGCAGATATTTATACCCTAGCTATTTGATCGAAAAGTTCTCCCCCTTCACATGATTCAAGTGCCATATCTACACAAACCAAGTCAGTTAGTAGGTCATCTAACATGGGAAGGCGTATCGAAATAAATTGGGAAAAAAAACACTAGAAATGCATACTAAACTAAAATTATGAAAAAAATACGATGAAAGATAAAAAAGATCTTACACAACGCATGGGCATCTTGAAACGTAAAGAATAACCTAATAATTCCAGGATGGTCTAACTGGTCAAGCACAATTCTTTCCAGCTTCACATATGATGTCTTGTTCTCCTTGGTGATGAACTTTTATCCATCATCTTCAACGCATATACCTTCCCAGTATCTTTCTTTTGCCTTCACCACCTAGTAGAGAGGTGCGATGAATTTTAATAATAAATTGGAATTAACAAAAGTTGGAGAACCATTTAGTACTATAATAATCTGTCATGATCAATGGTAGATTATGGGGAGAGCCAAATCTACTGGTTCAAAGATGTGGAATGTAATATCTTTGGTGAGAAAAGTTGTGGGAAGTGCAACTCAAGTAAATACGAATTAAAACGGGGAAAGCAAGCCAAACACAAGAGCCAGACCTTTGAATAGGATCCGACGCCGTAGGTCTTCCCGACCTCGAAATCATTGATGGTGAATTGCTCCTGGGGCGCCCGGAACACAAAACTTGGGGTACGCTCAAGACGATGCCCCCCACCGGCGTCCCCTGCCAGCACCTTCTTGCCCATCTCTAAACGCAGCTTGGAATCGAAATCCCTGTCCATTCTTAACCTTCCTTCCGCCTCGTCCCAGGGCCCAACCACCATCATCAACCTCCAACCTCCCGCCTCATGATCCGCAATCCTATTCCCTCCTCTCCTCTCCTCTCCTTCCCAAGCTAAAGAAAGATGTTTTTGCGGAAGAGTAGCACGTGGGCACCTCTATAGAAGGAAGGGCGGTGAGGAGGGGACGCGAGCTATTGATCTGCAAGGCGGTGTTCTTTTAGGAGCTCTATCCTCCCATGCACGAGAGACGAAGGTGGAGGAGGCTTATACAAGGTTATGGAAAAGAGAACACTTTATTTGGAATTTTTATTCCTTACTTATTTTCATCTGTAACTTATTTTGATATATTGACATTGTTTTTTGCGTCTAAGGCGCTCAGTTTTTGTGCTGTCATTCTTTCATTCTCCTCCAAATCAAATAATACAAGTAGAATGTCATCGTTTACATCGTATGGACAAAGTCGAAACATATTTTATTAGTTCGATACAGGTCGCGTTAGCTTCATTAATATCCACGCTACAAAATAAATATTTTCGTGTCCTAGGTTTTGCAGTTCCGATTTGATTTAAGATGGCTCACGTTCATACTTCTAGATCGGAACAATTCACGTCACCAATCCATAATTCGTTAGCCTCGATAAGATTTCGAAACATAGCCTGTTCACAGTACGGATGCATGTAACCAGTTGGTGTGTTCTTCCCAACGAAGAAGCCCAAGCCGAGCAGCCTTTTTCTAACAAATGAGCGGCTTCCAATTCTACACGAAATTCACGATGCATGGAGGGATACCACGTGAGGATGGATGACAATATCTATATTCAATCCGAATTTCAATATCTGAACATAACATCCGTTTTTATTTATTTATCCGATCAGACCTGGTTAACTAAAATAATATAAATTTTAATATTAAAATTAAATAATAATAATAATAAATATAATTTTAAACATTTTTTTAGATTTATTTATATAAAATATCATTTATTTGAATCGGACCGCTAATCCAATCTAAGACTGTTTCATAAATAGATCGGATTCATATATATTGGATATCCGATCATATCCCTAACAGCAGCTAAACTACCACCAATGTCACAGTTGGAAATGAAGAACAAGAGTTTGTTAAAGAAATATCTCAAAGATTGGTAAAGACCTAAATTCTTGGAATACACGAAGAGTGCAAGTACATCAAATGAAACAAATCCGTTCATCAAGTACGATCAAATCATTGAGCTATCCACAAAACCCGAAAGGGAACTGTATATTGATTCAGAAGTTGCCTTCCCTACCCAGACAATAAGATGAATACCAAATGCCATTTTAACTTCACAAGATGTCATTTTAACTTCCCTACCCAGAAAGTTCTCAAGATGTCATTTTAACTTCACATTTATGAGCATGGGACATGAAGGTGTTGGCTTGTGTAACTCCTACAGCACCCAAGTATTTAAGATTTTAAACAACTCGAAATCAGAGGGATAATAGGATACAATGGGTTCTGAACAGCACAAGCACTAAAAATGTCAGTCCCTTAAGTCCAAGGCACAAGACTGAAATCAATTTGAGCAAGTCACAATACTTTTGTACGTTTTGAATTCGACTCCTTCATCCAATCAAGACACTCTTCAGCCGATGCAGAAGGATGCGCAAGCTGCCATTTGAGTGCTCTTTGTTTCTGAGAAAGAAAAAGCCATTGTCACAGTTTCCACTTCTGCAGCTTATTTATGAGGTTATGGCCAGATTTCTTACCCATTGGTTGACTAGAGGACCTCCACTTGTAATTTGAAAGGCGTTCATAATGGCATTTCCATCAAGCAGGGGTTTCATGTCCCACACGCCGTCTAGCTCTTGCAAGGCAATAAAACAAAGGAAACATTTCAATACGGTTCCTTTATCAAATACATCAACACATTAAAGAAGATAAAACGCAGCCCTATAAGCTTAGAAAAAGAAATTTTTGAAGAAGAATTGATTGTGCAAAAAACCTAAATCAATAATGATCCTCTCTGTTCTTCGAAACAAATCTTTTCTCTGGTCCAGAGCAGATGCGCTATCTGTAAGGTTCTCAATGTGACCAACACTTACTTCTAACAATGTTGAAAGAAGCAATGCAACTCGCCAAAAGCTTTTGATTTCTCGGAGAAGCAAACCTGCAGACGGAAACATTTGTAGGTCATTCATGCCAAACAAAAGATAAACAAACTTCAAAACAACTAAATGAATTCGATGAATATACCGGCTAACATCCGCTGTTTGGCATACAACGACAGGTTTTGGCATTCTTCCTCCACTTCAGTCCCTGCAATTTCAAGTTCCTCATGGCATGTCAACAAAGGAATCAACGACATAAACTTTTCTGATACACTGTGCAAGCTCACAACCTGGAAATGCATTAGTCAATTGAAACAAATCTCGAGATAAAAATAATGAATCATTTAAAATCACAAACTTACCATTTCAGCATCACTATTCTTTAGTTTGAGAGAACTTTGAAAGATGTAGTTCGTGGCAGGGACCTAACACGTAAATATAAATGGCAATTCAGGCTACATAAACCTGTAATTTTATAATCAAAATCCAACAAGGGCTTGAAAGATTACAACCTTTTTTCGTTTATGATCAGTGTATACAGATTTTCTCAGCGGAAGAAACAAGGCAGCATACAAATAAACCCTCTGTTGCTGATCCTATAACATTTGGGAAGAGTACAAAGTTTTAGCCTTCAGATGCTCTTTCAATGATCACACTTATATCCAAGAAATATGTACTGGTTATGACTCACGTCAAAAATAGATGGCCCAAGTTGTTCTAAAACGCTCAAGGCAGCAGTCAAACATGCAACACAAAGTCTGGTCAAGCACAACAAACGAAAGAGCTCATAGGCAGCACAGTTCAAGTCATGCATGAGAGAAAACAATATTAATAGGGTTTACTTTGACAAATATATATATATACATATGATGCAGGGTATCTATTAACCTTTTATTAAATTTATATTATCACCTTTTCCAGGGATTTATTTTGCAATTTCTTTGAATTATTACAAGGATATTTTAGGAATTATTTTATTAGGGTTTTTTTATCATTCCTTATAAATAAGGAGTAGCCTCCTATTGTACGGTAGTTAACTTTTTTGATGGATCATTGAATTGGTTTTGTGCCTTCTCCTGGTTCTTTCTTTCTACATTCTTCATCTAATTTATTCTCTCATTTAGACTTTATTTCTTTCTCTTCAAAATTCCCTCTATTGACAATTTAAGAGTTCGCACTATTAATACTGCATTCAAGTTCTATACCAAAATTTTTTAGATAGAATACTTTCTGGATAGCTGTGGGTGAGGCAGCTTTATTACACATAAATATCATTAAGTGCAAACCCACATGGTGTTGTGCGACTTATCCATCTAAAATACGTGCCTGTCACAGTTCCCAGTTATAACAGGATCGACATTACTGGGCAGAGCAAACACAGTCCAGAACAATTGCAGTTCCTGCATGCATGTTATTGCTTTCACAGGCTGATTACCAGACATCATGAGATCAACCTGTATTAGAATCAGACACAATATTTACCAACCTTCTAACACATTCAAGTACTAGGCATTTATCCTATGCATACATACTTCATGGCCAACACGCTCCCGACTTATCTTATCTGCAAGAGCTGTTTTCACCTTTTCGTCTCCTGCAGCTTTTTTAGTTCTTGGTCAAGTGAAAATTCAAACCTTGCACCTGAAAATGAAATTATACGCAATTAGGTTTTCTAGCTTCTGCCTTTCCATATACAACAGTCAATTAAGTCAAGATATTACCAACTAAGCTGACACTAAATCTAACTACTGACATAAAAACAACGGCATCTAAATGTGATAAAATTTAGAGCAGCTAAATTGCCATTTTGGGTGAACCCCATGGAAGTCATTTCCATGTAGCTATTTATTAAATTTAATATTGTCAAGTACCAAACCGAATAGCTCGCAGGACACGAAGGGGGTCATCTAGAAAAGTTGCCTTTGGAGGCAATGGAGTCACAATGCGACCAAACTTCAAATCAGACAACCCTGTGACATGGAAACAGTAAAAAAAAATCAGCTACTGTAGACAGAAATGAGGTAGAAAGAACAAACCTTAAGCAAACCTCTTCCAGTCAAATCCTCAATAGAGTCGGTATTGATGTTGTAGAACATGCTGTAATTATCAATGAACAAACTTGAATCTACCATTCAGATATAAAGTTCAATTGAGCAGACCAGGTCATGTTTAGATGCACAACTGGAGGTTTGGAGAGTTATTTCTCCTCTCCTAATCTAAATAAATCAAAACCACTTATGTGCTCACTGTTTGTTAGAAACTAACATATAATTACATAAAAGAAATATCTAGTACCTATTAATGGTAAGATCTCTTCGGTAAGCATCCTCTTCTGCAGTGCCAAACTTCTGCAAGAATTTGCGCAGCAGCATGAGAAAACAAATACTACTTTTTGACAGTTATTCTAAATTCCGGTTAACGTTCACATTGAAAATGATCAAGCCAAACACAGAATGTCTTAGATTTTAAAGACAATGCTGAAAATAAATTACCAAAAAAACGGCAAACAAGAGGCACACAAAATAAAAAATTACAGGTGTACTATTTACCATAGCAGGTATACGGCTGTTCTCAACATAGGTTTCTGACCTCAAATTTACAAAATCAATCCAAGTATCAAATATCCGCATCCTAGCAGTCTCCAAATGCTTCGACTGATCCGGATTGCTGCAGAGCAGAGAATGCACTAACATCAAAGTAATCAATAGATGTTGTAGCAGAAAAGCAGTAAACATAGCGAAAAAATATACCTCTTTATATCAGCCCTTCCTCTTGGTTCCTCTCCTGCGCACTTCATGTATTCTTCAACCTTATCACAGAACTCCTTCCCCAGCATATTATCCAGGGCAATGTCAATGTCATAACATTCCCTGCCCAGAAGCTGCACGCAAACTCTCTATCTATCGATAAACCGACCCACAAATAGTTAAAAAATCTATCATATAGTACAACACAACTGTAACGAGGAGAAAGAAAAGGACAAGAGAATACAAAAGGAAGAAGTGGCGTTGAACCTTATATTTTGAAGCTAACTCTATTGAAGACCAAACCCTCACGCATGGGATGAACAGACAGCATATTGGAAAAGAACAAGACAGTAAACATAAAAAAATGGGGGAAAATGAGAGAAGCGAAACCTTGTCGCGGACCCAGCCGCCGGCGACGCGGAGGTGTGTATCGAGTCCGAAGTGGCGAATAACATCGAGCAGCCTGGTAAAAATGCGCCGCTCAGTTTCTGACAGCTCAATCCGCTCCTTCACCGAGACCGGAGCGGCAGCGACGGCCGATGACACCGCCGCAAAGTCCGCGGCGGGCGCCGCCATGAACATGCAAGAGGAAGGTCGAGGAGGGCTCAATCGGAGAAAAGGAAATCGGGCGGGGAGAGAAGAAGAAGAGGAGAAGCGAAGGGAGGAGAGGGGTTGGGAGGTTTGAGGAGAAGGAAGAGGAGACGGTAGGGGGAAGACGAAGCGACGGCCATGACCGCTACCGAGTTGCCCGTTCTGGCCTGACCAGTGGCTAGGTGGTGATGGGCCAGGTTGCGCGGGTTGGGCTCAATCACTATGGGCTCGGCTCTAGGCCCACTGGTGTTGGTGAGATGGTAGGTCTAGGTTCCAATTTTCCATTTAATCTGGCCATTAAAAAACACTTTAATTTAGATGTACATAATGATAATTAATAATAATCCAATATCCTACAAAATTGTGTTTATTATAACAAATGCGGTAGCAAGTGTTGTATCAAATTCACAAATGCTAACAGTTTTCTCATTGGCCTAAATCATCAAATTAGTAAAGTCTGACTTAAAATTTTAAATTATAGTGATTTACTATACAAAAATTTATATCCATTGTGAGTTCAAATGCCAGGCATACTCGTAGCATTGACGGTAAAGTCAACGAATGCGCATGATGGAATGTTTCCGACCCATCAGCACTTCAGCACTTCACTCCAGCAAGCAGAACTCTGAAATAATCAAGACCGCCGGATGTGCAGTGATTTATTTTCCACTTAAAGATTTGAAGGTGGGGCACCTAATTTTCTGCTGAAAAATAAAGCACAAACTTGGACCCCAGCCAAAGGATCTTTGTCACTCAACTTTTTTCTAACGTGGTTCACAAGCTCATTCTCGCTAAATTAAGCGGAAATTATCATTTAATAATAAAATAATGTATAATTCATTTCCAATTTAATAATATTTTTAAATTTAAAGTCAATAATGCTCATACATGGGGACTTTAGGATGAGATTTGAACCAATTTGAATAGGAGGGCCGGTTGAATTATGAATTAGTTAAAAAAAGTGAGTTTTGGTTGGATTGTAATAGTTTTATTTATTTATTAATTTATTTATTTTTAGGAAGGGTGAGAAAAAGTTGGACTCCATAATAACTTTCTGAGTTAATTAATAATTATTTAATTTAAATAATTTAATAGATATTTATTATAAGAAAATTTTTTAAAAATAATTTTACCTAAATTAAGATTTATAATTTGAAAATTATGTTATTTAAAAATATATATTCAATAAGTTTTTTAGTTTATTTAGTTATTTATTGTTGGTAATAATTAAAGTATAGTTTCAGCCAATTTAGCAATATTAAAAAGTTGATAAATTTTATTCAAATATAAAAAGTTTATTTCAATTAAAAATTTTACTTATTAATGTACACTTATTAAGATTATTACTTATTTTTATGTAATTAATTTTAATGTTTATATATAACTATTATATTCTAAAAATAAATAGTTTTGTTAATGTTAAATGGGTACATATTCATTACTTTCATTGAAAGATAATGTTTATTATACTTTCTAGAAATAATTTCATATATTATTTAAAAATAATATTTAAAGGATTTATTATTTAATAATGAATATCTATCTTTAGATATTTTTATAATTAAAAAAATAAATAAAACTATCACAACTCAACCTAAACTCATGTTTTTTAACTAATTTATAATTCAACCTGCCGCTTTACCCAAGCCAACTTAAAATTCAACCCAAATTTTATGTTCAGGTGCATTATTGACTTTAAATTTAAAAATATCACTGAAAAATACCATGAAGAGTAAATAGTATTTTTTTCTTACCATTCAACGGTAATTTACTCCTAAATTAACTTTTTAATTTGCATATTATATATAAAGTTATGAGACACAACTCTACCTAATAAATAACATTTCTTACCCTATGATCTTC
Source organism: Piper betle (assembly GCA_033002965.1). Taxonomy (NCBI): domain Eukaryota; kingdom Viridiplantae; phylum Streptophyta; class Magnoliopsida; order Piperales; family Piperaceae; genus Piper; species Piper betle. Next base: position 15,952 of record JAURVB010008735.1, on the reverse strand, counting down.
TGTTGGGAGATAAAACATGAAAATTCCTTTCAAACCAAGAATGAAAGGGATAATCAAACATTTATAATTCTTTATTTGACTTGGATTAATAGGCTACATGATATATACACAGGAGCCAATTGCATCAGTTTATAAAATTTTACACACTAGGTACATTCAATACAACCATTTGCAGTTCAAAAGATGCATGATTGGGTGCACGTATTGATTTCGATCAAGTTGATTACTTAGAATAAAAGTAGTTCCGAGTTCTGATTTGTAAGAACATGATTGATTTAAACTCACACATGATCGTCAAAAGCTCCAACAAACAAATATGAAGAGTGCAAATCCATTGCAAGAGGCAAACACTAATTCCTTCATCTCTCTCTAACTTTTAACATGAACAAGCTTTAAGTAAAGGCAACCAATTTGCGCACAATATAAAAATGAAATAAAAGCAAAAAGTGGGAGAAAGGTAAAAAGCACTATATGAATGAATCTGGAACTCTCAGCTAGACCATGAGGTTGATCTTTTCAAGATGGGTCTCATTTGCTTGTCCTCTTCTAAGGATATCATTCCAAGATGTGAAGGATCTTCCAGCATCATTTTAGCCACAAGGTACCCTGCAATAGACCAAGTCTGAAATTTTCTAGCCTGCTTCCCAACATATCTTCCAAGTTTACCATCATAGTATTCCGGCCAGCCATCCTTCATCATCCGGCTCTCCGCAAGCTCGATTGCTCTGCGGGCCAATTGCGGCCGGCCAACCTTGATACAAGCCGCAGTGAGAAGCCACAAAAGAACTGTAGAATAAATTCATCAAATTCTATACTGCCAGAAAAACCCAAAAATAATGGTAATTGTTTCAAGGTAGTCGCCATTAATGTTAAACTATACCCTACATATATTGATACGTTAGCCATGTTATTTAGCATTTCACATGCAACATGGTAGCCAGTTAATACGTTAAGATTGTCTACAAACACACCTGGCCAGGTCCCTCCGTTATGATAGCTCCATCTGGTATTTTTCGGATCACATCCAGTGATGATTACCCATTCATGGTTTTCTAATGCTGGGTATGATATTTTCAGAGGCATTTCACCCACGAGCTCTTCCCATCGAGCTTCAATGAGATCCATAATGGCTGCAGACTGCTCCGTCGTTGCAAGAGAAGACAAAATGGTCATACAGTTTCCTAGACAAAACCATCTGAAATCCATCCTTGCAGGGCTAACATTTCCAACGAAATAACCCCCTCGGGTCGGCATGAAATCAAAAACCCAGTCAGGGATAGAATCCGGGATCACATTAAACTTGTTTACTGCGGTGTGGGAATACTCCTCTGTTTTGTAACGATAAATGCCGTTAAGCTGCTGGAAATCCAACCAAAAGTAACTTCGCATGTGATAGCTCAAGGCATACAAGCGTTTCACAATTTTCTCAATACATTCCTTCCCTTCCTCATCTTGCTTGAGCATTGACAGAGCACATCTCAATGCCATAAAGAAGAGAGCTTGGATCTCAATTGGATAACCATATATGCCCTACATGTTCCAAACTATGTCAACATTGTTCAGAAACCGAAAGTGATAAGTACAGTTACAAGTGACCATAGGTTAAAAAGAAATGGAAGCTCAAACAACCAATTTGGGAGTTTAAAAAAAACACAAGGGTAGTAAATGTTAATTACCATTCTTCGATCAATCATGGAGCATCCATCGGCACATAACAAAGTCGGAAATGTATCAAAACCCTCTGCAAGACACAATGTCAGTATAAGTCTTATCCCCTTCTGACATTCTGGTGTCTCTGCAAGTGATAAGTCTCCGGTTGCCTTAGTATATGCACGGAGAAGAATGATCCACCAAAACCCCGAATCAACAGGCGCCACCCTTCCAATTGCACTTTCACCAAAATCCGCCATTATTGACTCTGTCCCTTTATTAAGATTGTGAATCACTTTGAAGCTTGCTGGCATTACACCTTTTCCCAACATGAAAAGATCAATTCTCTTTTCCCATCCTTGAAGATAAAGCGTCCTCAAAAGAAAGTTCCTCACAATGTCTGGCTCGTTGTTCATGAGGAAAGCCAGAGCACTCGGAACAAAATCTCGGACGAACACCTGAAACATTTCTATCACTAAATGACAATCTTAAACGCAATTAATATCAAACCCGTAAGAATCAACCAACAGGGATAAGCATGCCACTGATAATATACTAATAAAAAAAATAATAGACTGATTCACAACTAATCAAAACAGGACAACTTGGAAAAAACAGAGGAATATTTTATATTGATGACACAGAATAGTAAGGATAGTTAAAATTACTGCACTGATTCATAAGAAACCAAGTGATTAAATTAGATGTCTATGAAAAATACGGCTATTACCTGATCATAATTCAAGACCTCCTCGGAGGCATGATCAGTGGCCGCAAGTGTTCCAACCGGCTGCCCCCGAAAGTAGACCATGGACTTCCTCAAAGCTTCCCATGCACCGGCCACCATTGGGTGTGGCTGAAAAGACTGCCGGCCAGTCGAAGACACGGGTGTATCCCAGCCGGACCTTCTCCCCGGTGAGTATATGCCCTCAAAGTAGTCTGTGGAGCGAGGCACATTAATTGACAATTCACTCAAAGATCTCTCATCAAATGACCTCTGGCGTTCCATAATCTTTGGTTTGTCATGGAACCCCGACATGTCATCGTTATCCATGTCCGAGATCGAGCATCGGGACGACACATTCCTAAGGCGGGGCTTGTACATTCCGTCCATGGCTTATAATGCCTTAATCGTCTGCCCAAAAAAAGCTGTAATAAGATCATAAGGCTTTAAGTATGTATATATATATATATATATATAGATCATGAAAGCAGGGTCCTACAGCCGCTGCTGCATGCAGCTAGATAAACACACGAACATTTCCATCATGTTAAGTCCATTTTTTCCAGATTAAATTCCGATGAAGAAGAGACGAGAGCATATTAGATAGCCTTCAACAAGATTTAATACCAAGTAAATCAGGTCAAACATTTCCATGAAAATCACGAGATCTTTGCCTTTCCTACACTGATTCATGGATAACTAAAGAACCAAGAAACCATCAGATTGAATCCACCACCTCTCCTATTAATAAGAGCACGCCAATTTAAAGAAGTGTTAAAGAGTAATCTATCATATTATCCGAACCAAAGCTAGAAAATAGAAGTCAACGATGCAAAGAACATTGACTATCAACACCTAAACCTTGGGCAAATAAAGCAGTCGGACAAACTAACGTACAAGTTTATAAAATCGTCGTAGCCGGAGCTGGGTGAAGACGCCGGAGTTTGCCCCGCCGGGAGCTGGAGGGGAGGTAGGCGGAGGCTTTGGCGCGGATGATGCCAGGGGTAGAAAGAGGAGACGAGTTTTAGAGAGGTTGATAAATATATTACATAGTATGAACGGGAAATAGAAAGGTCAGAGTGTGGCACCCATGGTTATATGTATTAAATAGAAATTATTGTCGGAACCCAAATTAGATTATCCTGGTCGACCTCCATTTTTTTAATATATATATATATATATATAAATAATATGTGTGTGTATTTATTAATATATATTTTTAAAAAAAATCATGTGGATAAAAAATGGCAAAAGACCGGGGGAATCAAAATGATGAATAATCTCAATAACCAAGCGGGTCCTTTTGAGATTTTTTTGTTATCCAATATCCATTGGTTGTACTTTTTTCCCACAACTAAATCCACTTTGAATGGTTTTAAAACTTCACAAACAAACAGATAAATGACCCAAGGGCCCGCACATCCTAATTTGTTTACTATTTAATTATCAAAGAATTTACTATCAAATGGTACTTTAACATATTATTTATGACTTGAAATTGTCTTTGCGTTATTTACGGTTTCTTTTTTCTTTTTGCAATCTTAACTTACCATAGGTTGGGTTAGGCAGTGGAATGGTTTTTCTTTAAGAAAAAGGTGGCGACGACTAGCATGGTCAAGCAACTGCACGGCCACGGATCTGGCACATATGACCAAATTTGGCCTGGTGGTGTTAGCTAGATCTTGTTATCTCTTATAAGATCCCTAATTAGTTCGTTAGCACCGTATTTAATATTTATTGAGATAATATTTAATATATTAATGTATATAATAATTATAATTTTTACTTTAATTATTTACTTTTGAAAATATTATTAAATTCATCAATTTACACAAATTAGATCGAGGTGTTATAGGGGGGTTAAAGAACCACTCAATAATTTGTTAGATGATGAGTCCATTAGTACCGTGTTTTACAAGGTTTTAATAATATACCGGTTCAAAATAATAGGTTCATGAGCCATAAAAAAAACTTTAGAGACAAATTTTTTAAAGGTAGATAAAATATAAGATCTTTTAATTAATTAATTCAATTAATTAATCCTATATCCAATATTTATCAGAATAAAATTTAATATATTAGTTAGACTAATTTTTATAATTTTTAAATTACTTAATAAATTTTAAAAAATAATTAAATCCATCACTTTCTACTAATTAAGTCAAATTATCATACACCAATTTTGGATGGCTACATATATAGCTATCATGGCCACATAGGCAGGTCACCAGATTTAACTTTTTTTAATTTATTTTATTTTTTAAAGAAAAATATATTTGATTTGGTTAACCCAACCCATGTTCTATTAATTTTAAAATAAATTCCAGTTCAAACTTAGGGTAGTTAAGCCATTATAGGAAAAACAACTTTAAATCGTAAATAATATACAAAAATTAAATTGAATTACAAAGAGGGTTTGAGTAATTGATCCATGTACTTTTGTTCTTATGAAATCGTGAAATCCACGGATATAACAAATTAAATAAATTAAACAATCGATGAGCTAATGACGACAATAAAAGTAAAAGATGAACTTATATTATGGTTTATCGAAATCCTCTACAAATCACAAAATTAAGGAAACGTTATATAAATATGTCTTTATATTAATGACATATTTCAGAATGTAAGTAATAACTATTATCGTATGTGATCCATAAAGACAAAGTTAAAACTCATTTGTCCCTATATGTTTTTGGGAAAATATCGTGAATGTTCGGATTTCAAATTTTTCTATAAAAAATAGTTAAAATTTTAAAATTATATCACATAGTCATTTTTGAAACTTTCATATCAACCATTACTAAACCTGATTATTTCTTAATCAATAACAAAAATATTCATAAAAATCTCATTTTCATTTAAAACAATGATGATAATAAATAAAAGTTACAACCTTTACTTATTTTATATATCAAAATAAAAAGATTGGTAATGATGAATAGATTCTAAAATTATATTATTTTTTTGTTATAGTTCAAAATATAAAATTTTAGATTTTTTTTGAAATTTAATAGATTAAAATTCCAAATAAAATAATATAATATATATAGGGTGTTTTAAATTTTAATATGAACTTATTATATTTTATTAGAAATTAAATTTTTTGTTTAAATTAATATATTTTAAATTTGAAGAATTCCTTTTAAAAAATATATAAATATCATTCCTTGTATGGAATGTAAGAAAAAAATATATTTAAGAAAATCTGAACTTAAATTAAGGGCATCTATGTTAATAAAATAAAAATTAATAAATCCAATATATTTAAAATATAAAAATTAACTATATGCAAAAGAAGAAAAAAGTTTTGGTTATACGTGAAATAAAAAAAGTGAGATGTGGTTATATTTAATACAAGTTTAAATTTTTGGTTATTTATAATATAAAATTTTACAACATGGTTATTTATGATATTTTTTAAAAATAAGCAGGGTTACTCATAAACAGGAGTTAGAGATATTTAATACAAGTTTAAATTTCTTGGTTATTCATAATATAAAATTTTACAACATGGTTATTTATGATATTTTTAAAAAGTCAAAAGTATTTCACTTAAAATGTGTGAGCTCGAAAGGTTAAAAGTCAAAAGTCCTTTAATTAAAAAAATATATAATTAATGTGGATTGAACCCATAAACTTAATATACTTACCATTTTAACTATCTTACTTTTTTGTTATTATATTGTATATATATATATATATATATATATAAACTATATTATTATATTATTTTATCGAATCGGGTCGAGAGTCGAGTTCGAATTATAACCGAGTCGAATTAAATACAACATTACTCAAATTTGACTCATAAGATTTAAGTTCTAATCAAATTTAAATTAGAATATTTAAATATCAAATTTAAAATTAAGTCAAGTCAAACCATACTCGCTTAATTAATAACCTTAAAGCTGACTGCACGGGCAAAGGCAAATCGGCAACAATGTTAGCTCAATTGCGAACGTTTCATTTTTTGGGACCAGTCAAAGCAAATCAACTCTCCGGAAATTGGGGATCACGCGAGACACGTGGCTTAGAAACTTCTAGAGATAATATTGTACGGCTCTGTTTTGACACGCTTTCCTTTTGAAATCAATGACTGTACACATCAAAGTTCCAACTCTTTAATATTTTTATACAATAACAAATTATTATTATTACATATTAACAATAATTAGTTTCAAAATAATAATAATAATAATAATAATAATTAGTTATATATGTTCCATCACATACGCCCTAGATTAGTGATTAACTTTATTTTTGTATATAAACTCTAAATTGATGGAATTTCGTATAGCAAGTGGTATAATAAAACATGTTTTTAATAAATTTTCAAATTTATTAGTTAATAGAATCCGAAATACATAAACATAACTAGCTGTTAAACACTATTAATTATAATGATTTAAACTAATAAAAAGACTTCATCGCCAATTTGTTATAATTTACTAATCCAAAATTTTAGGTTATATGAGAAGTCTACTTTTTAAAAATAAGCTCTAATTATATAAATATATATAATATTAATAATACAATACGTAATTTTTTAAAATATTTTGATTGATTAATTTAATTATCTTAAATATCTTTGAAGAGACATTCCTATTATTGCTATTGGTTACTAGCTTGCAAGGATGAATTGTGAACAAGCCAGCTTTTCAAGTAACTAGATAAAGACCCGCGCGATGCTATAGGTATATTTAAAACTAATTAAAAATAGATATTAAGAATATACACAAAATTAATTTTAAAGTTATTATGATATTTTTTTAAAAAATAAATATTTATTTATATATAACAAAAAAAATATAAGTATACACAAATAAAAAAAATTTTAAAAAGTGAAAATTTTAATAAATAAATAAAATTTATTTTAAAAGATTTTTAATTCAATTAGAATTATACTCTAAATTTTAAAATAAGAAACAACAATATGTAAATAAATATATAAAAATAGTAAAATCTAAATTAAGTATATTGATAAGTAATAAATTTTAATTTGATAGTATAATTATAAACATATTAAAATATATTAATATTTTCATATTTTCTAATCTAGGTAGAATTATAGTCCAATGATTTCCTGATAATAAATAATAATAACTATAATAATTTATGATTAAATAAGTATTATAAGACTCATAAAAGTGTCGTAGGGTCAGAGTCAACCACGACTCAAAAAATACTAAAACATGATAAGAGCAAAAAAAATCCACGTCGCTTTAATGTAAGGGATAAACTCTATCTAAGTGCTATTAATGTCTCGTACCAAAGTGGACTTATGGTTTTGTGTTAGATAAAATTATTTAATAAAGAAAAAATATTATTTTGTGTTGATATATTTCTACATTAGTCCAAGACAAAATAAAAGCCCTTTCAGATTTGACGTTAAAAATGGCCAGATAATGATGGTAATTTTCTTTAATTAAGGACAACATGATTATATATAATTTAAATGGACAGTTAATTGATCTTGAATTGATATTATTCCATAAATCGGTTGGATATGATAAAAAAAGCCATTTTATGTAAAGAACTCTATTTTATTGATGAATGTCGACATAAGGCAAACTATTTTTTTTGGGGGGCCATGACATAAAAGTCGAAGCAAACTATACTTGCCAACCACTCAACAATTAAATAAAGAGGCTTTAAAAAAACGCTGGACCAGAATTGCGCAAGTATCTGTTTTGACTTGTCACATGCGATAAGGAAATATTGTATTTTTCGTGCTATCGTGATGGGGTTTGGAGAATACAAACTACATACTGTTAGGTTGATTTTCGTCCTTTGGATATTCACGAAGACACTTGAAATATCTATCACAACAAAGTCTTGGAACTAGGAAGTCCTGAACTGAAAACGACTTGATTGAACTTTAAATCGTTTGTTTTCGACTTAATTTAGTTTGAATTTAGCTCAAACTTGAATCAAGCCAAGTGCAATCACATGCAACTCGACTCGACTCGAAGCTCCATGTTGTACATTAAACTAGTTGCTGACCTATACGATTCACGGTATTATATATATACGATTTTAGGTTGTATTAATTATTGCGTTGTTAATATAGTTGCCTGATTCTCCGTATAATAATACCATTCTTCCAGCCAATTAATTGGTCGTTATATACTTGATGTGGTACATTCTCTGATATAGTACGTGTTAGCTAAACTTGTAATGCAAAAGTTGTAAAATGATTGAAGTTCTCTCTACCAGTTGGTTGTAAACTGCACTTTAATATTTTGTATTTCTGTCCTTGACAAAATTAGCTGTAGAACTGCTAACATGTTTTACCAATCCATGCTTCACAGATTTTGCTGATCATTTGGAGCAGCAATAATTTATCAGCATAGAACATTGATGAATCTAACATCTCATCCTATCAGTAGGACAAATAATCAACTTCTCAATCGAATAGTAAAGATCATCAATGGAACATGTCCTAAAACTCATAAACTTTTTCCAAGACAAGCAACCATCACAACCATCCCAACTCTTGAATCAACAACCAAAGGTCATTCACCACTATCTCAAACTCATATTCTGTAAATGGTTCAATAGTGTCAAACAAATCATGTGATCCTATAACTAACATCACGGAGCTTATAAACAAGGAATTGTCAATTCACTTGTAAAGTTGATCACCTTCAGCTACAACTTATCATCTCCAATCCTGATCGGATTCGAAGATAACATCGGAGCCGTTGCCGGATTCGAAGATTGAATGACTTCGCTACTCCGGTGTGCTCGAATTCCATCATCCACTGATCTGATACTAAATGTGATCTAAAGGATGTATGGTGAATTTGAGGAAGGGGCTGGCCAGAGAAGAGAGTGGCCGGTGCCGGGAAAAAGATGCCGATTGACCATTCTCCAAAAGGAAATTCAATTCAACAAGATGCTGATTACAAAGAGGATTGCATTCTTATACTAGCAATATCAACTAATTATATAATTAGACCCATGCTAACCAGCAAAAAAATATGTACCTGATAAGCAATGTGTGAATTTCGTACACATGATTGTCGTCTCGAAAAGCATATTGCTGGAGACATTTGTTGGGAAATAAGCGCCACGACGGAAATAACTTAATGCAACTATCAGTGGAAAGCAAAGCGTCCTTGTAAGCGAGTTTTTCAAAGGAAATATATTTTTTAGAAAGAATAAAATCAACTCACTTGATTAATTTTAATTAAAAAATTTCTTACAATTAAGTATCGAAGATATAATTTAAAAAAACTCTCATAATACAAATCAAATCAACAACACTAGACCTAAAAACTAACTCTTGAGAAATTTAAAAAATAACAAACACATCAATTAAAATATAGATCAACCTCACGCATTAAATTATGACCCAATTTTAACTTAAGATTAAGAAAAACTCTTTAAACTCTCCTACTACGAGCTAAAGATGCTCAAGAATACTCAAAGATATTATTATGCTACATTTGAGGGATCTATCCACCTGTATAAAGAAAAATACGGTTGAACCAAGAAGTTACCTCATTAAAAACGTAATCTCCGTACCCGTCAATTAAGTGGAAAAAACAAAGAGTCAAAAATGGCTATTTGGTTCTCCGACGCAGAGTGGATGAGGAAAATCCAACGTCGTTAACGAAACTAATGCAAGCATCGTAACCTTACATTCAGTCGGCATTACAGCCCCAAGAGATTCTAAAGGATCACAAGTAACTCCATCGTAATAGGTACAAAACTTCGTACTTTGTAAGCTTCTTCTGGTTCACACATTTCAAGAAAAAGTCAGCCATGATGTAACGAGAGAAAGAAAAGACATTGGGAAGAAACTTTTGTTGGCCAAGTTTGGTGACTAAGTCAGTTCAACATTAACCAAGTGACTGCATCGACCAGAGTATGTTTCCATTTTATCAGATTATTCACAAATTTAGTGTTGCGCAGGATATTCATCAAGAAATATAATGCTCACATAGATGACAATATCAATAAATTAGCCTAAAATGCATCATGAGACAAGAAAGGGAAAAACATCAACGTTCTTGCACGTAAGCAGCTTGCTATACCGGGACCAACGCCGGAACAAATCTTTGATGCAAGCATTCCATAAATAAAACAGAGAAGAGATGGGACTTTATGATAATAAAACTGACTTTATAATTACACATTATCAAATATTATATAAAGATGTAAGAAATGCTTACATTTTAAAAATTATAATACTCATTTCAAAATGATCTGCAGTACCCCAAATGTTTGACTTGATTTCGACTTTAATTCAAGTCATTTATCATTAAAATTAACCAATCAAACCTAAACCAAGGGTATTATATTTAGCATAACTTTATTATTTTATTATAGAATGATTTTGTTTTAATAAACATGATATCTTAATTAAAATAAATTTACTAAAATAATATAATTATACATTAAAACTTTATATTCTAATTTTAAGTTATTGTTACGCAATGTTCTTTGATTACTTTAATTAAATTCTCTGCATGAAATCCAAGATGCATATCTAAAATCCATGGGAGTGCAATATTTTTGGAGTTCAGAATTTTTTCATACCGTCAAAAAATGCACCAATTGAATAGAGTAACAAGTGGCAGACAAAATTTGCACTTATAATATGACCAGTGTAACGATTAAGTTATTTAGACATTTTGAAAAAAAAACTCTCTTTAACACACAATTGAAGGTAACAAATGGCGACTACCTTGGAGAAAACTGTGGTACACGCCGAGAAAACAATCACTTAAAAAGGTATGTTCTGATCTCTGTTATCTATTTCTTCTATGAGCATTATCCTCCACATCCATCAAATAAATAGCTCATGGTCACTCGGCCAACTGATTGAGAGTCTATGAATTGGTTAAATCATCATACAGAAATCAATTTTAGCGAATCATCTCATTACAGATTCTTTCACGACTGCTTGACCGCCAGATCTGCAAAATTTTAACATTATATTTCAAGCACATTTGTTATATGTATATGTACCACCTTAAGAATATAACTAATGCTACTCACACATATTCCAGACGAATTATTCAAGAATCGTGCATTCTCCTTGCTTTGAGACAGCGTAAGAGAGCCTTCAATAACTTGATCTTGCTCCACATCTATTGGATCATACAAGTGTACCAGAGTCTGGAGAGAGATATAAAATGCGTTACAATTGCAAAATAGTTTTTTAAAAAAAGTACAGTAAAGATAAACAAACTCTATTACCTGCTGCCAATGTGTTGGATTATCCTCTGGTGCAGTCGATAAGACAAGAGTTTCATTTGACTTGGGGCCGCTTCTTCATTTGATGATAAGCATCTGATGATAAGCTGCAAAACTGTCGATCGCCAGGCATAGAATGTGAAGCATTGTCGTACATAGGGATCTTGGCGTGTCCATTGAACTAAACATCAAACCAAAAGGCAAACCCATGAAGGGGCTCTGCAATCATCACAAAATATTGTAGATGGGAAAGTTACACAATATGAAAAGGCTAATGTGACAGTTACAAATAAGAAAGTGTCGGGTCCAATGGGCTTCCAAACGGGACTTGTAATAAGTGTTACAAGCCTCTCTTAATTCAAAAGCTAGTTTAAAGAATAAGGCTTTCCCATTAGCCTATATACAACTCACCGGTCACTTCTATACATGATGTATGATAAACTTAACAATTCTCCCCTCATACATCATGTTACGTGAATTATCTCTCCCCCCACCACATGCAAGGCTTATATGTTATAGTGAAGTTCTCAAAAGACTCCAATTCATACTAGCCCACCTGAATCATCTCCCCCTCACCACATAGTGAAGTTTTAGGAGATTTCGATTCAGGTTAGCCAAAAAAAGTACAAGAAAAACTAATAATGAAGATACTGCATCACAAACACTTTGCAGTTCTTCAACAAAGAAAAATTGTCATTACTCAAAGTCTCAACAAAAAATGGATGATGCAGCCCAAAATAAACTAATTCGTGAAAACCTATGCTCGAACAATAGTTCAAAAGAGGTTCAACAACATTGCTTAGTAGTCTCAATGAAAATAGAAATCACCTTTGCGCTACTTTATTTTAGATTAAACACTTCCGCCTAATTATGATTAATGGTTGTGGAGTAGGAATGCCAACATTTTATTCGCTTGATGCTTTACCTCACACTAACTCATCTCCTTTATCTGGCTTGAAACCAGCAAAGCACGACAGGGTTATGCTGATTGAAACACAAATAACAGAATTCTATACGAAGAAGACATTATCTTACTTTTCCCAATTGATGTAAATCTGTATCTAGCTGTAACGCATTCAAGTTCCTTAATTGTTACTGCGTAGCAATCAACGTACTTTATATGTTCACATCACAACTGAGGTGAATCATTAACAACTTTAAATCAGGAAAATTAACAATGTAGACAAATAAAACAAAGATTATGAATTCATTTGACACACTCAACCGACAACTATGCCCAGCTATATGTCTGTGCATATGCTCCACTAGCACTCACCAATTTGAGGAAGACCACTATTTTGACTATATCTTTTTTTCCGATTCAAGTTGAATTGACTATATAAAAAGAGATCAATAAGAAAAAACACATAATGGAGAATAACTATTATTCGAAGTTGGTGATACTACAAGGAAGATAAAGGCTTTCCAAATTTGACATTTGAACTCACCACATGAGGCTTGGCCAAAACATTCTCACCCGATATTGTTTCGACGCATGGCTCCTCAAATGCACATTGCTTTGCTAAAGGCAACATGGTGGACACTTAAAAAAATGTAATTTTTTCGAGAGTTTTGTAATTAATAATTTAAACGTGGAACCAATCAATCAATGAAAAACATGTCACTGATTCTAACCTAGCTGGGACGCGACATAGATGATGATATATGGCAAGAGGTGAAAGGGAGCAAATAAGATGAAACATGAAAACTTTTTCCTTTGTGGCTTTCCTTTACTAAAGAATTTTTATTAGAAACCAATCTCATGCTTTCTTTTGTTCCCCTTTGAATTCTTGGGAGATTACATGATTTTAACGGGTAACCAATTAATAGTAGTATTGTAAGATTCCCTATTAATTAATCTAGTTAGTTAGTCTTATATCCAATACTTACTGGGTTAAAATTTAATATGTTAATGAGGATGGTGCTTACAATCTTTAATTTAGTTAATCATTTTTAAGAGATGATCAAGCCCATCAGTTTGCACTAAGTGCTATAAGAGTAAACTCAAGATTGTGTTACATGATGGGAGTCTGTCTAAATAGAAATTTTAGTAAGTTCATGAATCATAAAAAGGAATTCTAATGATGAAATTTCCCTAAGGTGAGTAAAATATAAGATCTCATAATAATCTAATTAGTATCACATATAATAATTACTTAAATAAGATCAAATATATTAGTGACAATAATGCTTATAATTTTTAACTTGATTAATCACTTCTGAAGAGATGATCAAACCCATCAATGTACACTAATTAGGTCGGGTTATTATATATACTACATAGCCTATGACTGGACAAAGCAAAGGGAAAAAATCCATAACCTCGACCTTAATTATCTAGAGGTAGTTAAATGACAAAGAATAAGAAGATACTCGAAGTATTCGATTGTTTATCAATTATTAATAACATCAGGCAAATAAAGGAAAGAAAACATAGACAAACGTCAATGAAAATAAATGCGTACTATCAATCCCATAAACACTACGCCAAAAGTCGACGCTGTCACTGTATCTTCCAGTATTTGTAACAGGAGCAAAATAAAGCTGAAAGAGAACCACGGTATAGGATCGTAAATACCATGAAAATGTATGCATACAGCATACAATATATTACTTCAACTTGTTATAGGGCATTTTACAAATTACACATTTAAACCATAGGAAAAAGGGTTTTCACAATAGTTTCAGGATTAGTTTATATCCTTCAGCAAGCCTATCATACATCTACCCGCTAGGAGAAAGACAAACACTTACTGTAGCATGAGAAGGAAGAATGAATCCTCCAGGGTTAAGCCATCGATCTCTCGCAGTGATGACACTAGACAATATGCTCTAGGAAATAATCATAACACCAAAAAGAACTAGGTTAAATCTAGCCAACTCAGGAAAGACTAGACTTAAAGACACTTAGTTCACTCAATTTTCAAGCAAAAGAAATCGATTTAACAGTTTTCATATTAAAGATAAAATTGCAAACAACCTCACCTCATACAAAAGCATATAGCCCATCCATTCAGAAATGATGACATCAACCTTCTCCTCAATCTCCACGTCCTGGAAATGATTACGAAAAAGAAAACTATGAATAGGTATGAGCGGAATTGTCATTTTATGTTCTACGTTTGATAAGCAAAATATTGTGTAAAGTACATTGAAAAATCCCCCACTTAGTTACTCTAGTTAGTTCTACATCCCTTAGTTCTACAGCCCTTATAGAATTAAGATCCAATATTTTAACCGGGATAGTGCTTACAATCTTCATAGCCGCCTTGTAAAAAATGATTTAGTTTGTCACTTTGCACTAATCGGACTAGGGTGTTACATGGGGTATCAGAATCAATCGGATTGGATGATGGGGATCTTTTAAATACAAATTTAGATGATGGGGATCTTTTTAAATATAAATTTAGACCAAATTTATCAGCCCTAAAAAAAAATTTGATGAATTTTCTTAAAGTGGGTAAAATTTAAGATCTACTGATTATTTAGTTATTTCAATTAATCTCACATCTAGTACTTATTATATTAAAATCTCATATAGTAATGAGGATGACGCTTACCATCTTCAACTTAGTGAATCACTTTTAAAAAAATAATCAAACTCATCAATTTGCACTAAATAAAATGATTTTTTCAAAGAAGTCAAACTAATTAATTCTTAGCAGGATATGTTTTTTACCTATCTAAACTTTCATTCAACAATTGTTTGAAAACAAAAATTTTGCTAGCTAGTAAACATTTAAAAACAGCTACTTCTTTTCCATTTTATTTTAAATGTTCTCCATCACCAAATTTATCCTTTAGAGAAAAATTTAAAAATATATTTCACAAAATCTAAAGGGAAAACCTCTGCCAATTAGCTGAATGCTTATAAAGAGAAGAATTTTATCAGTAAACCAAGGCATATGATATATAATATCTCTAATTGCTATAATAAGCGAACACCCAAATGTAAATCGTTGATTTTTGACCATCCTCACAAGCCACTCTGCAGTGATTATGATAAACTTATAAAAGCCAAAGAGTAAATGCAGATGCTCAATTTATATATGAAAAAGCTGCTTAAAGGTGGACACCAAGTCGAAGATCAGAACCAATATATATATGTATAGAATAGGCAGTTTCAAATTAAGGGCTAGCGGGAGCGCTATAACCATTGTGACGAAATTGTTGTGATCCCTGCAAATATTATAGTTATCTACCCGTAAAGAACGTTTTAGGCAAATACGCTACCATTATTAATTTGCAGAACAATATGTTTCTTTTGGAAAACCTAATGGCTCGTCACAATTCACGGCCTTGGCTATCTTATTATTGTATTTGCCTGGCCAATGACATGGCCATGAAAACCTGTATGGAGACGTCACC
>JAURVB010008734.1:0-21662 GCA_033002965.1 Piper betle | reverse complement strand
TTTAATGATTTGGTGTAATCACATAAATTTGGCGGGTGTTACCTTAATTAAATATTAAATTATTATTATTCATTTATAAATAATTAGCCAAATGATTAACCACGCCTCTTGTGAGATATATGTTATTGTTGTTTTTTTATAAACTTAGTTAAGTGTCGCATATTATATTATTTCATACATTAAACTAAGAAATTATATGTATTAACGTATAAACTATTTGTGACTCCAGATTATATTCTCATTGCGATTATATCATATTACATTCGTCTGAATTTCTAGATCCATATAATTACTTGAAATATTATATATTCTTTTTTGGCATCCCTTGTCGGCCCGAACCCAGATTCAACCACCATGCATTGTGCCCAAATGGGGTTAAAGAATTAATTAAATCTGACATAGGGGCACACCCTTAAAATTTTTCAAAAGATAAAATATTTGCACTTTATAATGAAAGGGGGTAACAGAGTGTAATGATGCAAAATGACTCATTATACGTTTGTAATATCGAAGGCGCGAGTCAACGACGAATATCGATAACTAAAGGCTGTAAGTCACGTAGCATGTATGCGTATATATGAGATTGTAGCTGGATAGGGCTGTGCCACCCCTTCTGGCATAATTAGAGTTCAATATAGACTCATAATCACTAAAAGACTAGATTGATGATATTATGAAATATATTGACTTATTTCTTGTAATGATATGGCTTAGTATAATTACTAACGTGAAATTGCCTCCGCAGGTATAAGCATGAATGTAATGGAAGTTAGAGTCGGGACAAAGACTTAGTTATTACACTATTGATTTTTCTTTCTTTAGTTGTTATTATATTTTTGATATGTTTGCATGGTAATGAGATTTTTGGATCGTTTCATGGGTTTTAGTTGATTCAGAGTATTGGTTATATTATATTTTTATTTCATATCATGACTTAGAATTTAATTATTTTTTAATTCTTTACAAAAGAAATTAATTGACACATTTTAAAAGAATTTATATTACGGGTTTATTTACAATGTTGATAAATTAATAGCAAATTAATTTACAAGGTACTTTTGTTTTATATTATAACACTTAGCCCATGATTCAGAAATATGCGAGGCGTTAAAGTCACCTATCAAAAGCTCATTAATTATGTGGCTAAGGAGCTTGTTGTTATCTATCAATCAAAGAAGTAACAAACTCAAATAGACCACCGATGCAAAAGTAGTACTTCCAATATATTCTATATATCCTTGTTATATTAAAGCAAACCAAGTGTATATAACGGTACTAATAGGCAAGGAATGTAATCATGGTTAAGATTTAATTAAGACAACCCACAAATCTTTCTTGTGGGCATCTCTGCTTTACACATTGAATTAGTTTAATATCATTCGCTCACTAACTCAAACTTATCCTTGGCTGCTTTGATGAACAAGCAAAAAATTGCAAAAATAATATGCACACATAGCTTTCCCTACACGATGCGGCGCCCAGGGAATGTGAACGTGAATGCCATCTAATTCAAGGTATTCCCACAGCCAATTAGTCATCATATTTTCTGCTCTCGTCTTCTCCAAGTTGGTCGCTTAATTTAGACTTTTCAGTAAAGAGCAGATGGACGGCAAAGGTCAAGATATATCCAAGAAAAACAATAACAAACCAATTCATGTCTATATGTGATCCCATTATTCCAGTGGCCCCTCATCTCGCTTAAGTGGAGACCAACCGCCGAATGACTAGTCTTTATCTATTGTTGCAATAATACATTCCATTTTACAAGCTTCTGGATCTTCAATTGACACAAGAGCGGCCCTAACAAGTCTTCTCCAGCGCTTCATAGGTTGTCTTCAACACAATTCACGTATGGAAGTGTTGGTTCGTTGACTATTGTTAATGCTAATTACGGATTAAAAGCATGGAGGTATAAATGGTCAGATGGAAAGCTTTAGAACAGTGGATTCATGCGTCTCCACCAGATAGCTTCTGATATAGTTTGCCGAATCCAAATCGGTGGTTTTATGTTCTTTTTTCAGCAAAAGCAACATACTATGGAAATTACATGGTAATTCACCTCCTTTTCGGTTTATTCCTTCATATTCATGCCGGCCCTCCAATCGCTGTTAGAAATTCGGATGCTTCCTCTCCCTAGCGATCAGAATTTTGTATAAAAAGCCTCTCGCACTACAGAAAAATGGTAACAACTCGAAACCAAAGTGCCAAAATCAAACCAATTAACCGAATCTAATCGACCAAAACTAGGTTTAATTCAGTTAGTTTGGTTGCTCTGGTAACAAATTTTACGTTTAGACTCAGATTGAGATTATCTCATGATCTAATTATGCGAATCAAAACTACAACATACATAACAAATCTATTCATAATAAAAATATTTTAGGCATATATAACATATTTAAACATCATAATAACAAAGAGATCTTTATCCCTTCCCGTTGTCCTCTCAACGTCAAGAGAATGCAACCTCTTACAGATAAAGACTAGGAGCAAATATTTGGCTGGCCCACAAATACCTCCATTATTGGTCTTATAATTGAGGCATGCATGTCTGGCTCGGTTCAGAAAATGTTTAACTGCGTCCGTTTATACACTGTTCTTGGAGGCGATATCTATATATAGAATGCACACAAGAAAAAGAAACCCACAAGTGGGATACGCATAGATTTCAGTGTATAAGAAGAAATGTTCCTCTATCATAAAGTGTCAATTAACTAGTGTGGCAATACGAATCTTCTCATGGCCACACTAAGATCACAGCAAAGAAAAAGAGGAAGGAATCAGTTGAGAGGACAGAAAGGTGGTAGCATCCACACCAATCACCATGGTAAGTTCACAGAAGCAGCTAGCAAATTGCTCTTTGCCCATGGAAATGCATTACAAATTGCGCAAGGCGTAAAAAAAGATCGTAAAAGAAGATTAGACAGAATTAACTAGTAGGAGCATGCACCTCCTCTTTCTACCCTCAATTCAATCATTGGTAGAACTTGGATTTGTACAAGGTCATCTTGCCCATTCTTGTTGCCCCATCTACCTTAAGAAGTGCAAGACAGCTGCTATAGCAAGAAGCTAGCTAGAAAGATGATGCCGGCCAACGTAGTGGGCAGAACCAGCTCTTCTCAACACAAAATTTCTCCAACCACATGCCTCGTTGGCGGCTTTGCGGCCATGTTCTGCTTGGTGGCCGGAGCTCTCATCATTCTAGCCTGCTCGTATCGCAAGATTAGGGCCGGTTTGTCGGCTTCGTCGGAAGAGAAGGAAGTGGAGAAGACAGTGAAGGCGGCGCCGGAGAAGTTGCCGGTGGATGTTGTTGTAGTAATGGCTGGGGAAGAGAAGCCTACTTTCTTAGCCAAACCCATTTCTGCAACCAATCCCAGCTGCCAATAGTTTGAGATATGCCAAGTACTGTTTCCCGTCTTTGAAATCTTTGTTTCTCATGGGTTGCAAACTTGCAATGCTCAAAATGTTTGATTGTTTTTTTGTTACCTTTCAAATGTTTGTGCAGTGACTGTACTCATGTATGGTATGTTCAGCTTAGTTACAGTAATTTTCTTAGATGCTGGTATTGATGAGTGTACATAAAATTGGAACTCAGGTGTAAGCTTGCATTCCAACACAAATCAGCGAACGTAGCTTGAGTACTGTGAATGATATTCACCAATTTGATGAGTGAAAATTATGTGAACAAGAAAGCATATTGACACTGTCGCTTGGTGGTTATCCAAAAAGCTACATGCGACAAGAATGGCTAAAGCAACCTGACCACACCAAACTCCGGTGAACACCGAAACATATTGGACCCAAACTGAAATCAACTAGCATTTTGGTTTGCTTTGAAAAAACGAAAAAACGACCAGTTTGGTTCCGATAAATAAAGTTCCAATTTTTTTAAAAAATGTATATAATTTTTCTTAACTAGCATTTTGGTTTTTTGAATTTCAACAAAGAGTATTATTGCTAAAAGTTCTAAGAAAATTTAATTACAATTTTATTCTTTCTCACTGCAACTAATATTCGAAATCGAAATTATATAAAATCAGATTCGATTTTAAAAATAATAATTTAACAATTCTTAAGTACTGTATTATATGAAAATGCATTGCGTGGGAATCCGATTAGTATAATTATTTTTCATGTAAGTTTTAAGACAGTTTATTGTTATTTTCACAGCAATTGAGTGTTTTTTTCTTGAGAAAATAATTAGTAACTTGTGAAAATGTGATCCAGTGCAAAGTAATGGGCCTTATTTTAAAAGAAACCCAACCCCAATCAGGCCCAATCAGATACTAGTGGGCTTGGACAACACCGGCCTTAACAAAGCAAACCACCAATAAGCCCATAATTTTTCAAAAGAATATAAAAATTGAATTTATTTTTAGGAATACATATTTTAATATCCAAAGTGTTTTCACGATGCTTTGTATTCCAACACAACAACAAAATTGCCGGTGCAATTACAATACTAACGAGGAAATAAAATCAAAAGAATAATAAATACACAAATTTTAATGTGGAATTTTTTTGTTGAAGGAAAATTAAGGGACGCGATTATTGAAAGCTTCTACTATATTAATAAAGAAAGATATTACAACCCTCTTCCCTTGCCATTACAAGAAGTGCAATAATAAAATATCATCAATCCTCCTCCATTATCCACTGTAAAAAATAAGAATAAAAAAAGGGTTATAATTAAGATGAACACAAAAAAATCAACTGTCATGCAGATCTGGCAAAAGGAAATTATGTAAAGTAATCACAGACCTGAGTGCATACGCGGGTATATTTAAAATTTATTAATAATATATAAAATTAACCACAAAAATTATTAATTAATGTTTAAAAAAGCGATGAATGTCTACTTAATTTTAATAGAAAATTTTATAGTTTTAGAAGACAATAGTTATACACAAATATTAAAAATAATTTTCATTTTCATTTTGAAAATAAGAAATAATCTCAATTGATTAGGTATTAATAATTGAAAATTTTCATTTGAGTAAAATTTAAATAATCAGCACAATTTATTATTTTTTACATTTTTAATTTGGATAAACTTATATTCTCAATTTTTTCTTAGTTGTAAATAATAATAAATAAATAAATAAATAGAAATTATAAAATATTTAAAAAATCTTAATAATGTTAAAATTTACTATTTTTTTAGAATTCATAATTTGAGTAGAATTATAATTTAATAATACTTTGCTAATAATAAATAATATTAATAAAACTCTTATATAAATAAGTATTAATAAGTCATATAACAATTATAACACAAGAAAAACTGAAAGTGATGAGAGTGAAAAAAATAAGGGTTGAGAATCAAACCAACTCGAAATAGATAGCTTGGTAGAACAACGAATAGAGTTTGAACTAATGAGTATTTGGCTCGGCTTGGCTTGAAACTTAAGTTCGATATGTTTAAACTCGAAAAAATATTTGGCTCAGCTCGCCAATACTATTAAAGTCACATTGAACTTATTTAGTATTGGAAAGAAAATTTTAATACTATATAAATCGAGCATAAGCCAAATATAAATATTTATTTTGCTCAAATTCGGCTCGAAAATATAGCGAGCCAAATATAAGCCAAGCCTAAATACTATAAATTGTGGACAAGCTCAGCTCGACCTATAATACATCAAACTCGTCGAACATTCAAACAAGCTCAAACATATTTATTAAAATTTACGTCAAATTAAAAAATATTTTGGCTCAACTCAGCTCGACTCAGTTCGTTTACACCCCTGTTGATGCTCTTCAACATCAAAATACATTTCATGAGTTGTGCAAAAATCTATTATTTTCAAATGTTTCTGGGAACCTTGCATATTATACATGCATTTTGAGCATCAAATTACAATTCAATCCGATACAAAAATTTATTTTTAGGATGTCAGTTTTGCATTTTATCTTCTTTAAGATATCAGACCTGGTGTAATCCTTCTTCATGGTTGTTGGGAACTCATCACTGGAAGCAAATGAGAGCACATGGGTTCCGAGAACGTGAGGGCATAGTCAGTGCCCATCTTTCCTGACAGCCCAATCTTGAGTTACCCATCACATTATTGCTGTCACCCACACCATTAAATTGATCTCCATCGCTACATTTAACATCTTGTACTCCTTTTTTCTATTCTCATCATAGCCTTTAATGCTTTGCGCTTGATCTTTAGCAAATCCTCTTAGTTTCAGGTTCGTTTTTATGCTTCAAACCCGAAAATCAAAACCGGCACAGTTTTTGGAATCTCTCTATATGGTCTCTGTGAGAGCTTCATTGATTGTTCAAGCAAGAGTTGCCCAGTGGGGGCACTGTTTGGCCATACAAAAGCATGTTGGCCAAACTCATGAATGAATGACTGAATCCAATAAAAAGGGGAGGGAAGAATTTGATCTACCTGATATTTGCAGTACTGTTGTTGGACACAACTATTCAAGCCTACACTTTATCTTCTTCCTCAATAGATGATGATTAAATAATCACTGTTTTGTGGATACTTGTCTTCCAACTCCTCGATGGAACTCCTAGTCCAAAGTTCAATTAACACGTACAATAAATTTAGGGGCATGCAATGAATATTTTACCACAGAGGACCTACGACTCGATTGAGTGAAATAGACAAAATAGACAAGCTTGGGAATGTTTGGACGAATGGAGAAAATACAACTAAGTGTTGCTATTCTTTTTGCTCTCCTCTTGCAGTCAAAAAGCTTTCTATAAAAAATTCGACCATCCTCTTGTCCATTACCGCAAGGTTTTAATTTACTAACGAACAGCAGAGAATGACAAGGCAAAGCCAACAGATACTACGCCCACAGAAAGGTCGACCATGCTTTTTTCGTGCCATGTTCTAGTGATGATCTAAGACTAATGAAAAACTGTAGAACTAGGACTGCAACTAGTCACAAGGGAATGACAAAGCACAGATCAGCGAATGAAGTCGTGGGTAGGTAAAGGCTTATTGTCATTCTACAGCTAAGCATTAACAGTGGAGAGACCAATTTGTTTCCTTAAGCATTGATTAAACACTGGGATAGGACAGCAGAAGCGGTGGGCAGGGGAAAGAGGATAAACCAATGTTAGGCATGGACACGTGGCGCACGTAGACGTAAGGTGTGGACTTTTTTGAGAGGGTGTTGTATTAATAGGGCCATGTGTTGCTATGCTTCCCCTCTTCCTAACAGGAAGGCTCTGCTGTGCTTTTACAGGAGAGAGCGACAGGGGAAGCAAGGAAGAGAAGACAGGTGCCATATCTAATAACCTTATCCCTTCCGACCCTGTCTGGACCCAAAAGACCAGTTGGGTTCTTCTCATTTGGCACGGTAAAGCTGCCTATAGGATCGATGACAAGACATGGAAGTAAAGATGTGAAAGACAAGGATTTTGGGAGCATGGCCTGTTTTTTACTCTTTTAAGGGCTGGGGTCTCATGCTCTTCCAGCTTGTGACAAGGGTGGACTCTACTCCGCTTCACTTAAAAGGCTGCTCGCATCCATTATGACCAAGGCAGAGAATTAAAAGTCTTAAGAAGGTTTCATGTGATAGACAACAATAAGCCTTGAGCTGCCTCAACTGTACAGGTTTTTTTTCTTCTCCTCTTCTTCAAATTCCCATCTGTAATGCTACTGTCATCTCATGCAAGAACCATTAATCCTGAATATGCTGGCTTACTCGCCCCTTATAGAAGCAGGTTGCTTCTGGGGTGGTGAGATGTCAGAGAATTAAAGGTTGGGGAGTTTTCAGGTGGCCAAAATTGATTGTTGCATTTCAAAAGGAAGGTGAGTGCTCTGCATAGCTCTTTCTTGAGCACGAGGCTTCCATTAACCTCTGCAAGGGAAAAGCTTCTGGGGGTGATGAGAGAGGCAGTTAGACAAGGAAGGTTACAGCTGGTTGACATATACTACCACCAATAATAAAGAAGCTTCAAAGGTGTATGTGACCTACAGCTGCTTTGTCTGGTTCCTTTCTTATCCTTCTCCTCCATTCCAACACCCATGGAGTCCTCCCAAGTCGCCGGAGAAATGGAAGAATGTAACAGTAGCGAGTCTGGGTGGACCAAGTACATCGCCTCGCCAATGAAGAGCGTTAACGACGATGACAGCGATGAATATCAGAACAACGATGAAGACGACGATAACGGCGACGACGACGACGCAGATACTAGTGAGGGTGAGGACTCCATGGCTTCTGATGCTTCCTCTGGACCAGCTCACCTTGACACCACTTCAAGCTCAAATGCTAACAATGTCATGAGAGGACCAAAGCCGGACGAGGACGACGAAGAAGGCAACAACGGGACCGACACGGATGAGGAGGATGTTGGTAAGCTTCCAAAGAGATGCAACAGAGGTAGAGGAAGAGCAGCTGGTAAGTAGAAGAAGTTAGCGCCAGTTTTTCTGTTTGACGTTGAAGCCATGATACAAGCAATAGATGCTAAAAAGCTTGTTGTTTCTGATCGTTTTTGACATGTATTGATCAGCATTGAGTTTTCAAATCATGGTGCTTAATTTTTCAAAAAGCCGATCATAGATTTTCGTATATTATAAGGAGGCAGCAAACTAATAAGAGGGACATGTTCACTTCATTCATGCCTAGGCCAACCGGAACAAGGTTGATTGGTTCCATTTCAGCTGGCTTCACTGGACAGTCAAGAATTCCCTATCTTTGGCTTCTCAAACTTACGAGGAGAAACATGTTTACCCTATGCACACAAGACATAGAAGTTTGAAGGACCAGAGGGTGGAGAAGCGATGTTGAACAGGTATTGGGCTAAGTTAAACAAGTGCCTATGAGTTAGTTTCATCTCACCTCCTTTCTACCTGCCTTCCTAGCTAATTCTCATTATCTGACTCCAAATGATACCTGTGTTTTAATGCTTATGAAAAGAATGAATTTATGGGGATTTCAGATAGGGAGTTTTTCTCTATCTATGAGAAGCATAAACGTGGAACCATGCCCAGACCTTTTTTCCTATTAACTGGGTTCCTAACAACAAGACCTCTGCGTAATGCAATAAGATCCTTTGCCTGTTGATCTTGCCCTATACATAGAAGTTCGTGTCTATGTAGCTCTTCAAGTGGATACATGCCAAATAAAATTTTCGTGTTCAGCTATTCACAAGGCAAGATTAGCTGTGTTGGTACATTATCAAATTCGCATCATCAATGGCTACAACTGATCGCCTGTTTTTCTTGAAACAGACAAGTAGCTTGTGGCCTGTTCTTGAAACAAATAAAAGAAAATTTTAAGAAACAAACGAAATGGTATCATCTTCAAATATGCATCATCAAATATGCCAGTTTTTCTTGAAACAAAAAATAAAAACGTTACCATGAAATACAAGCTGCAATGGCAGTGGGCATTTTCCAGAACATTTTACAACTTAAATCCTCACAGACAAGCTTCCCTCTGCCCAGAAAGAGAAGACAAACCAAAAGAATTTTCTATCTGCTATCGTATCTACACCTGAAACCCCCCGTGACTATCCTCCACTCAGACGTGAGCGAAAAACAATGCACTATATACTCACAGGAGCTATGAGCGGTCCAAAAAAATCAGACAAATTAAACCTCTACAGTTACGCGAGTTCTTATTGGTTTTATCTTGATACCTAACGCTTTCGGTGAAAATAGCTATGCAGGTACTGATAACGTGGCACTTGCCGAGCTTGCCTTTGAGTATGTAGCAAAGGTTGAAGCTGCAGGAGGTAGCCGTTGCCTTTGAATACCAAATTGCATCAAGAAAAACTCCATAGGGATGAGCATTGCATGAGGTTGCTCCTCCGTCACAAGAGAGCCGAACACTTAAACCTTTGGAACGAATAAATAAGGATAAATAGTGTGAGCAGTTAGGATATTGAGAATATGCGGAATTTTCAAAATCTCGGCATAATCATAAGAATATAGATAACAACTAATTAGATTGTCAATCACCTCCACAAGTGTACTGTATCTTTTGTCCATCTTGGAGATTACGTGATAAGCGTCAGAATAAAATTGACTTTTATCCCCCACAAAAATTAGTGTTCTGCACTTTTAACAGTCCCAGTTTCCTAGACAAATCACGTCTCCTGCAACGGAATTTATAGAAGGTTACAGTGAGCATAGGTTATATGGTTTCTTTTTTTAGTGTAAACAGTTTCATTATTGCTATGATGCTTAAAAAAGCACAGTTCATAAACAGGTAATTTAATAACACGAACTTTCTTTTCTTCAATTTTTTGCTGAAGCATGTTACCTTCCTGGAAAGAAGTGGCCAAATTCTGTTGATAAATCTAGTGGAAAGGCCGCAAGCAATATTTAATTGGTACAATCAGGATTAAGCATATCACATTATTCCTCCTAATCTTTCATAAGGTTTTAAAATTTGAAAGACAGGCCATCCTAAAAAGCCTCAGTTTTCCAGTTTGCAACCTTTGTGATGATTACTTACAGTCATCAGTGTTAGTTGGCTTGCATATTGTACTCCACATGACAACCATCTCATGCGCCCACTTTAATCAGTATGGATACAAAGAGGGTCGATGGATAATAGCTAAATTTAAATGCCCAAAACATATGCAAGAAGAATTAAATCCTCATTTTATCCTTGCAAGGAGGCTGCTATGTTTAAGCGGTTAAAGATATTTCAACTAAAAAATTAATCGGGCCACAGCATAACAATTATAAAAACAGTGGCCAAATCATGAACCCATTTCATTTTACACTCAACTACACTTTTTTTTCCATTAACATTGTAACGTTGCAAGATTGCAACAATGCAGATAAATGCAAAGCAATTGAGAAAATTGATTCTGTTTCATTTAAACGTTGAAGCACCTGAGATTTAAAACATGAACGAGCCTAATTACTTCATGAGGAAGTTGGAAATGGGCCAGAGAAAGTTCAGATCATGAGTTAAAATTAAATTATTCCTTCAGGATCGATTCAAGTATTATTATACCTGGTCAATAAGATTTCATGATTTTGCTGCTAATCATTCATTCTCTTAGATTGATAAATGGACTCCGTTTTCATTTATGAGAAAATTTTAGTACTGGCGTTTACATTGTTTTTGTGCAGGTTAGGCAAATATAAATTTCTTACTGCATTACTCTATGGTGCAAAAAGTCAATAAATATTATATCAAGTTCGACAAATTAGTGTACTTAAAAAAAATTGAAATTCCAAATGAAAACCAGAACCTACTAAATATAGCAGCCTCGCAAGAAAAGTTTTTCACACTTACTGATTGATGGCTTGAAGAAAACGCATGGCATTTACACTTTGCCTTTCATCCAATAACTGATTAAACATGACACAGAGATAAACTATAAGTAATGACCCTACACTGTTGATACTTATGAAAATGATGCATGGAAAATAGAAGAAAAGAACCGTCTCCATAATGAAAAATGTTGAAACAACTTCCCACCTTCCTGCATGTGTGGGCAATGTCCGATTCAGAACTCTGCTGTGCAGATCGAACATCCTGAGAACACTAGGATGTTGAACAATTTTAAATGAATTCAAAGAGAAATTCTAAGCTGTTGTCTAATCCAACTTCTGAACAGAGCATAAAGTAACATCGTCATATTGAGCACGTTATCCCAGCTAACCTGGCTAGACAGCATGGGTTTTTGCATATTAGCTCTGTTACTTCACGAACTAGACTATGTATTGCACTGGGGATGCCCTATAGGATACAATCTTGTAGAAAGATTGGAAGATCCTATGCAAAAATATACCTTACTGAAATACCGTTGAAGCAAGCAATCCATCACTAGACCACACATGCCATAGTAGTAGAGCAGGTTTAACAACACCTGAAGAATCAAATTTCCAAGATAATCAGCCGAATCAGCATTGAATAAATACAAACAAGTGTAAAAACTGCTACTAACACGTTTCTACCATATTATAAAACCATTCAGTTCAAGAAGGAGCTTTGCAGAGGGGAGAAACCAGGATTAAATCTAGAACTCGTTCCGAATATTTCACCTGCATAATCAAAAGGAAGACAAAGCAAATTCATGAAAACAATTGTTGACAGCCTTAAAAAAAATAAAGTTACAGATTGGAGCCCTACAGCAAAAAGGGTGAGAACATAAGCTCCAGCAGAGACGCCCAAGCACATAACCTTTTTAATCCTACAAACAGGCAAACGACAACATGCAGTTAAAGAATTGTTCTTTTTCAAACACCAAAGAAATCCGACCAACTCTCAACACATACATCAACGAAAAACTCAATCAAACAGTCCACAACGCATCCGAAGAAATCAATGACTTCGGCAACCTGGTCAGCCAGCTCGTCAACACTAAGAACAGGAACGCTCGTGGAAGTGGAAGCTGCCCCAAGCTACAACAAGCCAATACCAGTCAACCAAACACTTCACATCATCACAAAGGTGGAAAAAGAACAAGAATCGGGGATTCACAACCGACCTCGTGACCCGGGGCATCAATGTGGTAGATGCAGAAGTTGTGGAGCAGCAACGAAGTAGCCTCCGGGCAAAAGAACAGACCTTGGAAGCACGACATATCTGATACCAAACCATAGCTCCCAAATTATGCACAACCAAACATGAATCCAACACTACGAAATCTGGCGAAGACTAAGATCGAGAAGCTTACAGTTGAGAGCAACATCCGGGTAGGTGACGAGGGCAGGCTTCTCCCGATTGCCACATACGAACACCGAAATCGGCCCTTTGCTCGTCTCCACTACACATTCCTGCACATTCCACTTTCAAAACCCAATCTTTGTAGAAGAAGAAG
The DNA here is from genome assembly GCA_033002965.1 of Piper betle. NCBI lineage: Eukaryota > Viridiplantae > Streptophyta > Magnoliopsida > Piperales > Piperaceae > Piper > Piper betle. The sequence goes on along the minus strand of JAURVB010008734.1, from coordinate 8,905 downwards.
AAAAGAAGAAGAGGCCAAGCAATCTCCAGATTTCACCTTCCCACCAAGCGGGATCGTCTCTGCGTCGATGCAGACAAACTCCCCATCCTCCGCCGCCACTGCCGCTACCGCCGCCACCGCCGCCACCGCCGACGTTATCGTCGCCGCCGGCGAGGGAGTTGGAGAATTGGGGGACGGAGTGAGAGCGGGTGGCGTGGCTCTTGGGAGGGAAGCGTGGTTGACGGAAATGCCCTCCACTTGTGTGGGAAATTACCCGGGGCCCATGCTGCTGTTGGCGGGGAGTGGGACCGATGGTCAATGTGACCGTTAGGTGACCCAACGGTCTGTTCGGCAGTTTCCGTACGCGGCTGTGGTCCCCGAATTTCCGAAGTGCTAATCCGTTCTGGATTAATAAATTGTAATTAAACGGTAATTAAATATTTAGGACGGTTAATTCAGAAATGAATTTATAAGTACGTTTTTCAGACCACATTCCACCCTCCTTATTAGTATGAAATATAAATGGAAGGAATTAATTATGATTTGGTAAATCTAACTTAGTTAGTATGAAATATATTAATCTTATAGGATAAGGTGTTGAATGTACTAAAAGTATATTTTTCATAAATATATTATAATCATGATTAATATTTTACTAGTCAAAACTCCTACCACTCATGTAAAATATATTTACAACTTATTGATAATTAATAATATCTATTAAAAATATTAATATACTATTCTTAAAGAAAAATAATGAATATTTATTTAATTTTAACAACAAAATATAGTCGTATATAAATATTAAAAATAATTTTAATTTTAATAAAAAAATTAATAATTAAATGTAATTTATTCTTAAACATTTTAAATTTGGATAAAATTTTAGTTTTTATTATGATAAATAATAATATATAAATGAAGAAAAAAATTGTAAAAATCTAAATTAAATTTATATTATTTAAAAGCAAACCTTAATTCAAGTAGTATAATCATAAATATATTAAAATTATCAATATTTTAAATTTTTTAACTTGCGTAAAATTATACTGTAATGATTTCTTAATAATAAATATTATTATTATTTTTAAATTAAGTAATTATTAATAGACCCATAAAATTTTTGTTGAGCTATAATCAACCATGACACAAAAAAAGACTAAATACAATAAAAATTTAAAAAAAGTAGTTGTTTACTGTAAGGGGGTTGAATCACTTTAATGTCATATGGTTGATGATTGGGAGTTAGCTCTACTTAACTAAATGATAATCATTCATGTAGGGATTCATTTATAAAAGATCTAATTATGCTAGGAGGGGGTAGTTACATTGTCCAACTATAATCTCATAATCTCATGTATGACACATGCTACGCAATCCATAACCTGTAATTATTGATATTTGTTATTCGCACACCCCTTCGGTATTATAAATATATAATGAGTTGTCTTACGTTTTTGTGTTATTTTACCTCTTTCAACATAAAAACAAGTATTTAATTTTTAAATAATTTTAAGGATGTAACCCAATATCGTACAGAGTCAATTCCTAAACCCCTGCTGCACCTGGTGCATGGGTTGAAACTGATCATGACTGTCAAATAGAAATATATAATATTTTAAATAATTATATGGACCTAACTTGATGGATGACGGAACGATGCACGATCTAGGGTGGACAACAAAATAAATTATAAGTTAAAACGTATAATCTTTTACATAAATGGATGCATGATAATATGATGTATGACAGATATCAAGATAAGGAATACAATCATAAAATATCCCACAATAAATAGTTAATTATTTAATTAATTATTTATAAGCATATTTAATTAATTAGTTAATTGATAGTAGCTAACTTATACTCACCCACAAATCATTAATCAATATAAGTTGAAATCTAACCATGCCAAAAAACAATTTTACCACAAATAATTCAACTATTTATAAACTCACAATTTAATATTACACTTTTATACTTAACAACCAATAAAATACTAAAAAATAAGCCAATGATAATTCTATCAATAATTTAATTATATAGATAAATTATATTTATCAATTCTTAAGGTACAATTGTCAATGATTTCTTATAAGTCAGTAACCCATCTCCATGAACGATTTAAGATATTACCCCAATTATCCTGTAAGAGGCTATCTAATTGCGGATTTTAAATCGACCTCATGCATAAATACTACCAAAAATCATACAGCCTATTTTCTTCTCATTCACATGTTAGAAGATCCAATTTACTCCTTGCAAGGCATCTAAACTAAACCGCTGTTTTATTTAATTACTACCCATGTGTAAAAGCCATATTGTTCGCTTAATAGACTTTTAATCAAGAGTTTGGCAGCTTAACTCTGAATTATTTAACCTATCACTTGACCCACATGAATGGTTTATACTTAAATAACTCACATAATTAATTTCTGACATATCGAGACTTACCATTAATTTTCTTAAATATAATTTACCTTTATCTACTCACAAAATGACTTTATATCACAAACCCTAAAATTCACGTACTAACAACATAAAATGACATGCTAACAGTACTAAACAAAATCATAAATTCTTAATAACCTATTTACCCAATTTTATCTACCATCCTACCTCATTAAGAAGGAGCAAATTAATTATAGTCATCAACAATCCAAGTCCTGCATATACACTAACCCATGAAATGATAATACTTATTAAATCTATCAATCTTGCATGCAATACAAAAGTACCATGGCCATTTACCTTTCCGGTACTTAATATAATTCATCACCACGACACATTCAGAGATCATATGAGAAATTAGAAATTACACAGATCCTAATGAAGAGGTACCGTATATACAGCCATCTACTACAATTCCAACCATAGTGAAAGCATCCAAATGATGACATATGCATATACGCAATGTACCAGGTCAGCAAAGCTCCGGTCATTCAGGCCCACAAGACAACAACCCATGCACAACAAGGTAGATTAACAATGATACTATATGAATGAATGCTACTATAAATTGACCCGAAAGAAATAAAATAAAATAAAATAAAATACAATACAATAAATAAAAATTATAGGAGATAATGTATAAATATTACCAAACTGATAGGGCAATGAAAAAAATTGATAATTAATTATCTTCATTCTTTAAAATTAATTTAATTAAATAATATTTAAGACTGATTCTAAAATTTACAATACCTCAAATAAAATAATGTAATTATTTTAGATGTTGGCTCTCCTTAAATAAAGGTAATCAAAGCAATCTACGACTATAAAAAAAATCAAACCAATATAGGGGAAATAATATAAATATTTTAGATTTTGAGGAAATAAATAGTCGTCTCTTTTTATTTATTTATTTTAAAGAAGGGGTCCACTTAGATCATCTCAAAGCTTGAGCTTACTACATTTATTTATTTTTTATTAATATGTCTACATTTTTAAAATGAAAAAATTAAGATGAATTACGCTTCATATAATCTATATAAATTGTACCTTTCACTTGAATTTATTTAGTGATTTTTTAAATAATTATTTTGACTTGTTTCATTTATTTATTTTTTTATCTATTTATCTATTTATCAATCTATTTATCTATCTATCTACTTTATTTATTTTATTTCAACCCCCTCATATTAAAGGGCTAATGTTACTTGTGCCTTTGACACATTTCACTCTATCTTATGTTGTAATTTTGGCCTCACAATAGTTTTATGACCCCATTAAATTTACAAAATTTATTATTATTATTATTATTATTATTATTATTTCATATTATTTCATCATCATCATCATCATCATTATTACTATAGGAAAACTTTTGAGTATAGTTTTATTTTAATATGAATTTTTAAAAAATTGATAAATTCTACTTATATATTTTATAATCATTTTATTTGAATTAAAATTGTTATTTAAAAATACATACATAATTTAGGATTTCTATATATTTTGAATATAAGATTTCTATAGATTTAATTTTATATGTATTTATTTATTGTTAAAAGAGAAATCAAGTATTATTTTATTCGAATTAAAATTTTTTAAAATGATGAATTTCATTTAAATATTAAAATTTATCCAAATTAAAATCTTCTTACTTATTAGTACCTATTTAAGATTATTACTTATTTTTAAAATAAAAATGAAATTATTATTCATATTTTTATATAACCATTATATTCTAAAGACAATATTTTTTATCAAAATTAAATAAATATTTAAAATTTTATTTAAAAATGATAATTAATCATATTTTTAAAATTTAAATTTATATATTATTAATATAAATCATTCATAAATATACTAGCAGGGATCTTTGGCAAAACAAAATATGTATACTCTTTGCACGTTGATGACAACCTGACCATATCTCCTACAAGGCAACCTCCATCTTGAAGTCATGTACGTTTTCGAAGATCTAATGAGCAGCCGACAAGAAGTTGATATACTTTATGTTTTAGGAAAGTTTTAAGGCAAAGTTGATACTTCATGTTTGAGGAAAGTTTCAAGGCAACAGTAAATGAAGAAAAGAAGTTGGAGGAACCATGGTTGCAAAAATTGGAATCGGAATCGAATCGAATCGGTTTTCGAGGGAGTTGGAGTTGGAATCAGAATCGGTCTAAATCGGACAGGAATTGGTTCAGTTGAATCGGTCTAAATCAGTCTAATCGGTCATATATAATAATTTGACAATTCATAACATAAATATATAAAAATTAGGTATTGATGTTATTTTGATATTATTGTGTGTATTATAGTTTATGATATTTTTTAATATTTTTAGATTTTTTAAATTATTTAGAATTAATTATTATTTTTGACATGAGTCGGAGTCGAGTCAACTTTTAATTACAAGAATGCCACCCTCCTTCACCCCTGCCGCTGGCGCCGGTGCCCTGCCCTGCCTCCCCCTGTCGGCCCCACACCGCCCGGCCTCACCCCCGCCGGCCTCACCCTGCCCGGCCTCACCCAGCCGGCCCTGCCCTCGCCCAGTCCCCCTCCTTGCGCCTCTGCCCTGCCCCGCCACCCTCATCCTGACCCATCCCTGGCCGGCCCCGCCTCCCCCAGCCGGCAACGCCCCCCTCCAGCCCCACCCAGCCCAGTCGGAGCAAAGGAGCAGCGGCGGCGGAGGGAGAAAGAGGGCATTTTAAAATCAAAATTCTAATTTTACCCATGCTTAAATAATTTAATAAATATCATACCTAGGGTATTTTAGTAATTTATCCAAAAACTGATTCTTTCCGATTTACCCCGATTCCGAATCGGATTTAACTCGGTCGAAATCGGGGTGAATCGGCCGAGTTAGATGCCGATTCGGGGCCGACCGATTCGGCCCCAAAATCGGATCAGCACGCTGCCGATCTGATTCAAATCGGCCGATTCCACTCAGAATCAGGCCGATTCGTGCATCACTGGGAGGAACCAACAATTAATGGATAAAATAGAACATAAATAATCTCTCTTGAGTGTTGGAGTTCCTCATCATATGTGAGACCGCGTACAACTATTGAGAAGTCATAAAAACATAGTTGGACAAAGAAGTATAAGGAATTCGAAAAATTATGAAAGAGGATAAAGCTCATTGGTGAGTGTTCCAATGCTCTTGGATAATTTGTAGTTGGTTGTTCGTTTCCTAGAAGTTGACTACGTCATAGTATTTTAGTGTTATGTTTTGTATCTCTTATATGTAAATATATAGTCGTATATGTGTGTTGAGTATGCATCATTGAATGCATCATTGCATGAATAAGTCGGGCCTCCCTCTTGTGAGAGAGGGAAAACCTCATTCCCAATTTCTGTATGGGTTTTACCTAGAATGTGTTGTCTTGATTGGGGTGAGATTGTGTCACCAAGAGTGATCTCAGTTATGGTCTTTGGGAAGTATCGGAGAGGTTGATACTAAAGTGCCATGGATTAAGCATGTTGTTACACGAATTACAGAGTGAAGAAGGTTTTTGAAGAGCAATGGGAGCTGGCTGAGCCTTTTGAACTTAGTTGGAGTTTTTTAAATCTTAGTTGGGTATTATTCTGGTAATTGGGTAGACTTAGTGGTTTGGGTTGTGTATAAAAGGAAAGGAGAAGGAGTTAAGGGGTTGTTGTTGATGTTGTTTTTCATTGATAAATGAAACCTGAATTGTTTCTTTCTCTGTAATCTTCATAATTCATTGATTGATTGAAGCTTAGAGTGGAAGATCGATTCTACCATGGGAGGAAAGAAACCTCTTTCATCCAATTTACCAGTCGAACCTCAACTTCCAGTCAATGCTGGTAACAAAGTGGTATCAGAGCCACTGGGAGTTGAAGCTAGGATCTGCAAAATTGAGCAACAAACAGTGAAGATGGGAGCTGAGATGGCTGCTAACAAAACAATTGGTGTAGAAAAGATCACTGGAATAGAGGCTGTTCTGGTAGTGATCCAAGAACAGTTGAAGATTCTGGTTGCAGGCAAGGCTTCTTCTTCAAAATTGGAGCATCAAAGGTCAAGATCTAAATCGGTGATAGATCAGAGTAAGATTGTGGATGATCAACTAAGAGACTGGTCACCAGAAAGGGCTAAGCATTATTGAGACTCTCATCGGATTTGGGAAGGAAAAGTAGAGCTATGAGAAATCTTACTGAAACTATACATTCTAAGTTTCTGCAATAGATTAGGTTGAAATTTCCCAAGTTCTGTGGTTTGGAAGATCCAAGATTCTGGTTGATGAGAGAAGAACATTTTTTTATATGTCATAGTATAGCTTATGAAGATCAAGTAACTATTGCTACCTTCCATTTGGAAGGACATGCTCAAATTTGGTATCAAATCTTGTGGGAGGAAGAAGGGGAATTGACTTGGGATTAATTTTGAAATCGAATTCTCTGTTAGATTTGGCTCTTCAGCTTTTGATGATTACATAGGGGAATTGATCAAATTACAACAATTAGGAAGCTGTTGTAGAATATCAGATTCGGTTTGAAGCACTGCTTAGTAAGGAAAAAGGTATTCCAATAGAGCAATTAGCTTCCTATTTTGTGAGTAGATTAAAAGAAGATATCAAGTATAGTATTCAATTGAAGGAACCTCAAACTGTTCATCAAGCTGTTTCGTTTGCTAAAAAATATGAGCAGAGTTTGGAATCAAGGAAGGAAAAATACTCAATGACAAATAGAAAGATGTATTATAATTCTAATAGCCATGGTGAAGGTAAGAGCAATAACAAAATAGTATGGACTTCAAAAAATAATGGAGAAAAGGACACTACCTTCAACCAAATGACATATCGAAAGGTTCCTGACATTAAGAGACTGACACCAACAAAGATCACAGAAAGAAGAGAAAAAGGACTTTGTTTTAATTATAATGACAAATATGAGAGTAGACATAAATGCCAAAGGCTTTTTCTAATTGATTGTGGTGAAGAGGCAAGAAGTGAAGGGAAAGTCAGAAGAGAGGAGAGTGATGACATCTGAGGCAGAATTTGAGATATCATTGAGAGCAATTAATGGAATCATATCTACTGGAACCATGCGAGTTGTAGGATAGATTAAGAATGAGAAGGTGATAGTGTTAATAGATACTGGAAGTACACACAACTTCATGAGTCAAGAGGTAGTAGATCACTTGCAAATTCTAGGTATTACAACAAAAAGTGTTTAGGAGAAGGTAGCAAGGGGAGAACACATTGAGACTTTGGGAGATTGTGAATCTCTGTTGTTAACACTACAAGGGCATCAATTCCATGTGAACTTCAAAATATTGCCTCTCAATGATTATAATATTGTGTTGGGTACTAAATGGTTAGTCTAATTTGGGATCAGTTGTTTAGAATTTTCAAAAGATGCACATGAGATTTCAGTGGATGAATCAAGATCTCATCTTATAAGGACTAAAAACATCATGTTTCTCTTTGATTTCTGGCATGTTCAAATGAATAAAGTGACAACTCTCTTTCAACTGTTGGAGTAGGAGCAGAACAATCTAGATCTTGAGCTACAAGATTTCCAACTTATTGAACTCAACAAGTTGTAAAAATTCAAGTATCTTTTCATCGAACCCAAGGGATTGCCACCACAAAGGGAGTGCGACCATCAGATTTCACTAAAAGAGGAGGCTAGATTATGCAAGAGCAAGCCTTATTGGTATCCACATTTTCAGAAAAAAGAGATAGAAAGACAAGTGAAAGAGATGCTGACACAAGGTATTATTAGAAATAGTTCGAGTCCTTTCTCTGCTCCTGTCTTGCTGGTTAAAAAACAAGATGGCTCTTGGAGATTTTGTGTAGATTATAGAGCCTTGAATCAAGCTATTAAACACAAATTTCTAATTATAATCATAGATGAGTTGCTAGATGAGTTGAAAGGAGCACAATTTTGTTTAAAACTAGATCTCAGGGCAGGCTATCATCGGATTAGAATGAAGCATGAAGACATTTATAAGACTGCATTCCAAACTTATCATAGACAATATGAGTTTTTGGTAATGCCACTTAGGCTAACCAATGCACCTGCCACATTTCAGCAACTAATGAATCAAATGTTTTCTCCCCATCTCCGACATTTTACGTTAGTGTTCTTTGATGATATCTTAATTTATAGTAAGAGGTGGGAGGATCACTTGGTTCATTTGGAGACTATTTTTAACATCCTTACAGCTTATCAGTTGTTCCTAAAGCAATCTAAATGTAGATTTGGACAAGAAAAAGTTGATTATTTAGTGCATCTGATTACACGAGGAGTAAAAATGGATGATAGCAGGCTATAGGCTATAAAAAATTGGCCTATACCTCATTCCATTAAGGCGTTGCATAGATTTTTGGGTCTTAGAGGCTACTATCAAAGATTTATCCATGGATATGGAACATTGGTTGCTGCCCTAACTTCATTGACTAAGAAACAAGGATTCTATTGGACAAATGAAGCTACTGCAGCATTTGATAAA
>JAURVB010008730.1:0-54987 GCA_033002965.1 Piper betle | reverse complement strand
ACCATTAATTTTTTATCCAGTGGTTTAGATAGAAGAGTTATGGTGGGTAACTATAGATAGTTTCTGTAAATAACTACTCAATGTAAACCACTAGATGAAAATTGACAATGCTGATTAAAATTTACAAAATTCATGATTAAAAAAGGTTCACACTCTATCAATTAAAAATGGTTATCTCATCACCACAAATAAAAAATAATGGGAATAAAGATAACAAGTACGTATTTGACTTGTGCTCATAATAGTCATTGGTATCAACCACCTCAAATCAATGTGAAGATGACCAATGAAACCTTTTCAAAGACCGGCTCCTTCAAATTGTGCTAAACTGTAGACATAATTGTGCAACTCATTTTGTCTATCTATGCAGGAGTTGATGTATATTTAAGCCTATTTGGCAAATTTAGCCGGTGGTAATCTTCTTTTCTAACAACTCGAGCAAACTAAGTTGCTCACGACGTCAAGAGTGGGTTTGTCCTATGTTTTTGCTTGACTTGAGTTTATTTTCAAATTGATTCGATCAAGTAATTTGCTCCGTGTAATTGACTTTGTTCATGTGCTAAACTATAAGACTTACCAGTATGTGCATAAAGTGCCGAATCATACACAAAGTGATAGTTATCTTCCCTAATACTTTACAAACCTTGGTAAATGATCTGAAATTATCTGGTGTACTTTATGACAAATATCTTTGTCAAACATCTTGTTAATTTTGCGTATTGTTTTTTGGGTTTCTTCTATTTTCTTTAAATTTTTGTGTTGGTCTCGTGGTGAATTCTCCGAAAACTTGCACCGACAGAGAGCTAACATTTTTTCTCAGAAGTGTGAACGTTGATGCATGCAAAAGTTGCAATGTTGAGTGAGAATAAGAAGATCAACACCAATCTTCAACATTTGGCACAATGAATGTTCCCTAAATGGTGCACTAAAACTTATGCATCGAGATTAGATCTCATCAACGAGATGCGTGTATTGAGAAAGTAAGCCCCAAGCACACAAGCAGGATGCTACAAGCGACAAAACACGAGGGCCTGTCAAACAGTGTCTCCACTGCATAAAAGTGCTGGGAAATACTGTAGTTTATGATTGTCTCCTTGAAAAATATGCATCATATAAATGTATAGGAAAGAAAGGTGAGTGAGGAGGCGCTGACCCTTCCTTAAAACACCCCTTTCCACTCTATCATCATTGTCTGTCATCCCAGTCTCAGTGGAAGACGACCAGCAGACATTAGCATATTCTATTGCTCCATCTAGGCTACACACATATACTGTTCAAACATCCCTGCTTTGCTTATATATTGCTCATTTAGGAGTCCAACTAATAGAGTTTCAATTGCCCATGTTACCTACTTGCATATTATTTAGTCTTGATTATCAGAAGAATATGTATTTACATTTTTATGATATATGAAAGCATATATGAGAGAAAAGCGCTTTTTATTTACACCCACCTGGGCAATTTCTTCTTCTTGCTAGCTCTAACATGGATGGTTGGAATCAGCTTCATGATCATCAACAACATCATGGCCATTTTTATCGTCTCGCATCGAGCTCGACATCTTCAACGGAGGAGAACATGTCAATCTCTCCTTCTATGATTGGCACTAATGGAAGCTCATCCGCTGTGGATTACCATCAACATGATTTTAATGTTAGCTCAAGTACTACTGCAAGTCACAAGTTTCTTGAACATCCCTTGGAAAACCATCAGTGGAGCCAGATCTTACAGTATGTATTCTAGCAGCTTGTAGATGACCCATACATAAATGATCATTCTATTCTCTTCATTAGCTATGCTTTACCTTGGTAGGAATGAAGGAACATAGCTAGCTAGAGAAAGAAGCATATATATATGTATAAGAAATATCTACATGACGAAATTATGTGTTATACCTCAGACTAATCCAGCCATAATTTTAATCTCTTTGTCTTGCAGATGCATAGAAATTGACAAACCTTTGCGTGGAATTCAACAAGTTGAATCCGAGAACTTTCTTGGTTCACTTTCTTATAGTCATCAAGCAAATACTGCTTATGATCATCATCAGATGATTGAGTGCCCGAGAAATTATTATGATGAAAAACAATTGGTGCCCCTTACCGGAAGTGATCAAGCTGGGAACCAAAAGGGCATTGTCAATTCAGGTCAGCAGCATGATAAAAATAATCTCTGCATGTTTGTAGAGGAAAGTATAGCTTCAATAATAAATATAAGAAATATATATACCTGTTCATCACAGATTTTTTTTCACAGGTTACAAGAGTACAAGCAAACCCTTTAATTGTTCCAACATGACGAGTATCGATCTCACAGATCCACTTTTTATGGGCAACAAACAAGAAGCTCAATTATCCGTAATCAACTACTCCATTCTACTCATATTTCCTTTAATTGTTGAACTACTGTTCCTTTATTTTTAGTTTTATTTTTTAACACCTTAGCGTTGCACGATTATTAAGAAAGGGGATCTGATATTAGTTTACTAGCATATGCATGAATTTATGCAAATGAAAGCAATCAATTAGAGACACAAAATTTTAGCAACTGTCTGTAGCCTAAGTTGGAATGAGATGTAAATCGATTGGCATCATTCTTTTTCTCTTTGTCGAAAAAATTAACGCGATCACATTAAACGTTTTAAGAACAAGATAATCATTTAGTTTTCGGTCACTGTGACTCGCTTATCTACCTGAGGTTTTTCTGCTTAGTTGCTAATTCGTGTACTTGTGCAGGCAAAAGGAGGTGGGATAGAAGAACCTGTCTATAACTACTACAGAAAGAAGAAGAAATGTGACGTACCCAGAGACTCCCATGCAAAAAATCCAAACAGGAATGCCCCAAAGCCTCATTAAAGAACAAGGTTAATTTAACTGATATTTGGTGTTTCTATATGCCACTTCAAATAAACTTGCTTGTTACTTTTGTAATGCACCTCAGGCCCAGATCAATGCTCCTAAAGCTAAACTTGGGGACAGGATAAGTGCTCTTCAACGGATTGTGTCCCCTTTCGGAAAGGTAAAAGAGAAAACAAGCACTAGTGGACAATTTCTAGTTTATGTTGGAGCAATCAAGTTGATGTTGTAACTGTCAAAGTTTGTGCTCAACTGCTTCTTTGCTTGAAATTCCAGACAGATACTGCCTCTGTACTGTTTGAAGCATTTGGCTACATTAATTTTCAACAAGAGCAAGTGAAGGTAAATTTCATCATCAGTTCATATTTTTTAACCTCTTCCATGCAGCTCATTGATGAAGTGGCTAACTTCCTTTTAACCTCTTGCTTCCAGCTCCTCATCAGTCCATACCTTAGTTCAAAGGTAAGGGAAATCATTGATGATTGTGAGGCTAGATTTGGTCATGTAATGCATTTGATTAACCTGCAATGTTACTCATCCAAATGAACTGCCTTGGCTATCAGGACGGTACAAGAGGAGATATGAAGTTGAGCAACCTGGGACTGTGCCTTGTTCCCATCTCTTGCACACCTCAAATTTATGAGGAGAATAAAGGATACTCAACTCCACAACACCGAGGCTATTCGTATCAATAAACAGACTCAGAAAAATATGTTCTATAATTGAATCAGAAACACCAGACACTGACTTGTATTCTTCATTTCTCCGTCTATTGTTAAATCACAAAGCAAACAAGTTCTGATGCTGAAAACTGAAAGACAGGTAGCACAACACTACAACATTATAAATAGAATTGAGATACCAGCGATCCGGCACTTTCCATAGCAGTGTAGTTAATTCTCACAAATTCAGCCAAAAGAGAATAATCTAACGAACATTTACATGATAAAAAACCTACACGGTAGAGGCATCCACAATATTTTTTATTGCTTCCTACATAAACAACACTCTTCATAGTTTATACTTCCTAAGTTTCCAATTCCTGATCCAGGATAGATTTTGCTGACCGTATCTCCATCGTTAGTGATAACAGAAATCCCTGCAAGTAACCAAGAAATTTGGTAAGTGATAACGGTTAACCTTAATTTAGAAAACAAAAAGTAATACCTCACGCTATTTTTACCAACGAAGCTTTGAACTGAAAAATGCAACAGTTAATATCTGAAGAAACGGCAATGCAATCCAACGCACTCTTGGATTCAATAAAAGAGTTGAACTGTGTCTTATAATGAAACATCATTTTCCCCACTCAATAACGTAACCATGTAAATAGATTGCTGAATCTAAAACTCAAACATGACATGCAAGCAAACTACAAATTATACCTTATACATAATAACACTACATTTGATCCTGCCAATGCTAAGCATCAATTTTTCCCAGTACAGAACAAAAGCTAAAGACAATCTCTAATAGTCAAATATCAAACAAAGGCAATAGCTTGGATACAGCTTCTGCAAAAACAATGAAAGCAAGGATTTATCTTTCCTGCCGATTTGCCCTAAAAAAACTCAAAATCTTCAATCTCTAATCATCACAATTTATCCCACCAATCTAAATCATCAATTTTCCTAATAGTGGACATAAGCCGAATCCAATCATTAAAATCAACCAAAACAACCCCAAGCAAAAATAACAAAGGATCCTTTTTTCACAGATAAATCATTCTAAACAATCAAAAACTCTTCAATCTCTAATCACCACAATTAATCCAACCAATCTCAATCTTCAATTTTATTTCACAGGACAATTAGAAACCAAAATTGAACATAAGCTAAACTCATCCACAAATATCAACCTAAAGCAATAGATTGAACACAAGTTCAAACCAACAAAATTACAGAAAGGATCTTTCTTTCACGATTGAATTACCCCAAACAATCCAAAAAAACAGCAATCTCTAATCATCACAATTAATCCCACAAATCCAAATCTTTAATTTCAATATACAATTAGAACCAAAAATTAAACTACGCTAAATCCAATCACTCAGGTCCAAAAATCTTCAATCTATAATCACCTAAATTAATCCCACCATAAAATTAGAAACAAAAAATGAATACAAGCTAAATTCAATTACAAATGTCAACCAAAAGCAATATCTTGAACAAAATTTCAAGCAAAGACGATTACAGCAAGGATCCTCTGTCACAGTTGAATTACCTTAAACAATCCAAAGAAACAGCAATCTCTTATCACCACAACAAATCCCACAAATCCAAATTTTCAATTTCACAATATATGCAATTAAAACCAAAATTAAACATAAGCTAAATCTAATCACCAGTATTAACCACAAAAAGTACACTGGATACAATGAAAGCAACTTCCTCTCACCTCATTGTTACAAACAATTCCATCAATCATAACGTTCACTTTTTTCACAAGAATGATAAGCAAAACTAAACATGAGCTAAATCCAATCACGAATATCAAACAAAAATAACAACAGTAGTTTGCATACAATGAAAGCAATGAACTTTCTTCACCATCATCACAATTAATTCCACCAATCCAAATAAATATTCAATTTTTTCACAATAATTAGAGTTAAATCCTAAACATGAGCTATATCCAATCTCTAATATAAAAAAGACAGTAAATTGCATACAATGAAAGCAATGAACTTTCTTTCACCTAATCATCACAATTAATTCCACCAATCCAAATATTCAGTTTGTTCTTCACAATAGTTAGAAGCAGAAACTAAACATTAGCTAAATTCAACCTCTAATATCAAAAAGGCAGTAAATTGCATACAACGAAAGCAACAAACTTTCTTCCACCAAATCATCACAATTAATCCCACCAATCCAAATAAACATTCAATTTTTCACAATAATTAGAAGCAAGACGTGAACATGAGCTAAATCCAATCTCTAATATCAAAAAGACAGTAAACTACATACAATGAAAGCCATGAACTTTCTTTCACTTAATCATCCCAATTAATTCCACCAATCCAAATATTCAATTTTTCTCACAATATTTAGACGCAGAAACTAAACATGAGCTACATCAAATCTCTAACATCAAAAAGACGATTAAATTGCATACAATGAAAGCAACGAACTTTCTTCCACCTAATCATCACAACTAATTCCACCAATCCAAATAAAGATTCAATTTTCACAATAATTAGAAGCAAAAACCTAAACATGAGCTAAATCCAATCTCTAATATCAAACGAAAAAGAATCAAAACAATATTTTGGAAACAACGAAGCAACAAACTTCATTTCACCTCAATCATTTGCAATACCGATCGGCCTTCTTCCGGACGCGATCATCGAACGTCCTCCACCGACTTCGCCATCGACTTGGGCTCGTGCCGAACTACCTCGCCTCCGCCGGGAACAGCTCGTCGGTACTTCATCCGCTTCGCCGCGCTCGATCGTGTAGATCTCCTCCTTCGCCACCGCCGTCCTCGCCGGCGGCGTCTATGTCGCCGGGGACGACGACGGCGGCATCCTCCGGCGGGTCCGCCGACGCAAAATCCTCGCCTTTGGGCTTCGACTTGTCCTTCTTGCTCCTCTTCTTCTTCCCCGCCGACTGCCGCACGGCGACCTCGCCGCCGCTGGAAGGTCAGCCGGCCGCCCCGAGCGCCGCCGTGTCGCTCCGCCATCGCCGCCGCCGCCGCCGCCGCCGCTCCGGCGGTTCGTTGATGATAGAAGGATGGGCTGGGCTGATTCAACGGGCCTAAAGCCTATTCGAGTCCAACTCTAAAATTCAAACGACTGATTAATTTAGAATTTGACTCCACTAATTAATATTATAAAAATTATTAAAAATATATTATTATTTTTTAATTAATTTAATTAATATTTTTAATTAACGTAAATTACGTATATATCAATTTTGACTTGTCAAAAGAATAATATACTCGTTTTATATAATTTTTAATTTATATAATTAAAATTTAATATAAATAACTTTGAGTCACCTTAAATCTCGAATTCGAGTAGAGTTTATTCCATGACAAGATTAGTCAAGTTTGAGTTTTGAATTTTCAAACTATATTTATAAGACTTCTAATATTTAAACCTACTTAAGGCATATATTATTGTACATTTAAAAAATTAGCCAAAGATGAGGTACAATTTAAACTTATTAAATTAATGAAAAAATGATTTTAAAACTTGTTAATGATTGTCTTCAAATAAATATAATGAACATGCATTTAACTTTAATAAAAAAATATGTGTTTTCCAATATAATAATTATATACAAATATTATAAGCAAATTTAATTTTATGTTTAAAAATAATTTTAATTAATTAGGTTCTAAATAAAAAATTAATTTGATTATATATATAAACAGGTAAAATTTACTATTTTTAGTAACTATTGATGGCTTATAAATTTAATATCGTTCCGCTATGAACTACAGTAGAAGAAAGGCTTAAATTAAAAAAAAACAAAATACTTTAATTTTTAGCATAAAATGGGTGAATGGCGATTGAGTCCATGCATGGAATCCATCTATTATAACAACTTTATCTTCCACTTTTTTAAGAGGGTGGTTATATATTTCGAACCAAACAAATAAATTAAGGCAAAAATATATCAATCTCATAATTACAGCTGCTAATTGAGCGAACCAGCTCATGACTATTTGGCGTTCGACTCGAATCGACTCGACTCGAAACTTGACATTTAAATGCTCAAGCTCGAACTCGAATCCCTTCGAACCAACTTTGAGAATGACAGTATTCGACTTGGACTTGACTCGCTTATAACTCGAATTTGACTCGAAATTGACTCAGTCAAAATAATATAATAATATAGTTTTTATATAAATATATATATATATACACTAAGAAGTTTAATTGTGGCTAATTATATTTATTTATATACAATATAATAACAATATAGTGAGATAACCTAGATGGTAGGTATTCAAGTTGAAGACGTGGAGGTCGTGGGTTCAATCCATGCTTAAAATTAAACACAGTTTAAAGTTTATTCGAGCTCTTGAGCCAAACTCAGCTCGCTTGCTCATTTAACAGCCCTACTCATACTAAATATAAAAATTAAGGACTCAGATTTGCATAAAGAGAATAATTTTTTGATTATTGTGAAGAGGTATTAGTATGGAGGTCATTGTATGGCTTTAAAAAAGTGTCCACGCCATATAGGATTAATCCCTTTAAAGGTATTTTCTAATCTTGTTTTCATTATCAAAGATGTGTGCAAGTGTTTTCTCCACATTGTTTCCAACAATAAATTTATATAATTAATATTATAATTGAAAATAGACTCCTAGGAAAACTAGTTGCTTAATATAAAATTTTTAGGATAAAGTTAATTTTTTTAATTTTTGAATTTGATTATTGTAAAAGGTCCTATTTACAAAATTTGCTATGCAATTAGAATTTTTGTTTTTAATATCATATATTAGAATTTTTTTATTTATTAACTAAAAATTATAGCCCTCATGAAAGTAACATTCTTCTAATGAAAAATTATCGGCCAAAAGGTATTATTATTAGATGATACCATATCGCACTGTGTAAATATTTATCTCTGGTTAGAACAAAAAAATATTAGATTTCGATTGTTCATGAGACGTAGCTCAGTTCTGATTTAGTTGTAAATATTAGATAATTTTTAATTTGTACTTTTATCTAGACCAGAGGTCCATTTTTTTGCTGCTTATACAAAATAAATAATTTTATATTACTTCATTAATTTTTATTACATATATTTAATCTTGGTGATATTTAGAAAAGGAAACTCCTATTAAAGTTAGAAATTAAAAAAAAAAACTTCTGCCTTGAATACTAATTTAGTTTCATATACTATGATAAATAAATATGACTCACTAGTACTGTAACATAGATTTATAGTTTTCCGACAAAAGCTGAAAACACCCTGTAAAGCGAACACCTCCATCGACCCATCAATCAAGACGACGAGATAGGAAGACGATAGAAGGACTCTGTGGTTGTTGCTGCTAATCGAATACAATTTGTCCATTAATCACAGGGCGTGCAATTCAAATAGCAGCGGAGATGCGAGGGGAAGGGATGATAGAGCATGACCTCAGAGACCTTGATGTAACACAGTTACACCCTCTTTCTCCCCACGTTATCTTCACGACAAGCTACGACTAATATCGGTAACCTTGTCTTTTCTTCTATAATGACTCTTCTTATTTTATCTTTTGGTATATTAGAGAGTCTTTCTGATAGAGCAATAATTCACTGATTCGACAATTAGGGAGAATATATGTTTGGCTGTTGGAGACTGCTTGAGCCTTGCTTTAGGTTTATTTTCAATAAGAATTTGAGAAAACAACAAACACAGATGTTTAATTTTCTGTCTGAATTTCATTGGAATTTGAATGCACGTAGTATAAAAGAGAAAATGAGAATGTAATTGACGCTATGAATACAAACTTTCTTCTTCTCCAAAACTCTCTTCTTTATAGTTTCTACAACTAATCTTCATCTCATGCTCTCGTCCTTCTACATCAATCTCTCCATTTCTTTCTCTCCTTCTAATTCACTCATCAATCTCGATAAGTTTGGTCGTGGATCCTTCTGACCCCATCGAGCCCTATCACTTCTACATTATTATTATGCATAATAATATACTCCCTCTTCATACGTAGTATTGTTTTCTGGTTTCATGTTTTCTGTAAAAAACCTCTTTTGGTCTATAAAAAATACTTGTTTTTGCTTTTTTACCATGGCAATGACAATGTTATGGTGTTTCCTCTAGTCTATGAAGGTCTTCTAGATAAATTCTTCTTCTTTAGACATTAAAACATCTCATCAAGATCACGGGAAACCTTTTTTCCCAGAGTATGCTTTGAGTCAGTGTGATGAATTTTCTTCTTATTTTTCTTCCACCTGATACACAGAAACCCAAAGTGTTAAGGACATAAATTCTAGTTAAACTTGGCCAATATATACTCATTGCCATATATTTTTGTTTAGGGCACAGTTTTGGTGGCTGATTATCCTTGTTTGTTTTTATAATCCAGTGTTGGTTGCATGTATTTTTTCAGGTATCATTGGCCACGTGGCCCATGGTAAGTCAACCGTTGTGAGAGCTATTTCTGAAGTTCAGGAAATTCTCCCAAGTCTAATACATGGATTTTTATTTGTTGTAATAATAATAAGGTTTTAATTTTCATATATATGCTGTTGTTGGTGGTAGTGCAGTCTTATTTCTGAAAACATTAATTGGTATTGGTATTATATTTTCTTCCTCGAAGACTGTTCGTTTCAAGAGTGAGCTAGAGCGCAATATTACAATCAAACTCGGTTATGCAAATGCTAAGATATATAAGTGTGAA
Source organism: Piper betle (assembly GCA_033002965.1). Lineage (NCBI taxonomy): Eukaryota > Viridiplantae > Streptophyta > Magnoliopsida > Piperales > Piperaceae > Piper > Piper betle. The sequence continues at coordinate 44,767 of JAURVB010008730.1, read as the reverse complement.
GACGAAAAGTGTCCTCGACCAATGTGTTACGTGTATGAATTAAAACCAATCTGTTCCTTTTTCTAAACATTCAATTATCTCCATTTGTGCTGGGTTAATGTGTTATGTTTTTGCAGAACGTATGGAAGTGGAAAAGAAGACAGTCCTATGTGTGATGTGCGAGGTTTTGAGAAGGCAAGGATGATGCTTCTGAGACATGTTACTTTTGTCGACTGTCCTGTGAGTTTTCAAAACATCTTTCTAATAGTGCTTATATTTTCTTTTATCCAGATATATAACATGGCTAATGGTTACATTGTTTTGCAGGGTCATGACATTCTCATGGCTACAATGCTCAATGGAGCAGCCAATATGGATGGAGCTTTGCTTCTCATGGCTGCCAACAAGGTCTGCCCTCCACCACAAACCTCAGAGAATTTATCTTACTTCAAAACAAAGTGGCCCTCATCCAAGAAAATGCAGCAATCAATCAGCATGAAGCCATAAAAAAGTTCACCCAGATTATGTACAGAGCTTGAGTTTGTTATATTTGGTAAAGTTCAAAACCGATATTTTCTGGGTTATGAATGCTCCAGGGAACAGTAGTAGGGAAAGCCCTTCTCAAACCTATCTCAGCACAGTTGAAATACAAGGGTTGCCCTCTTCTGTATTTGCTAGTCGAAAAGAATAAAAAGTAAGTCTGATGCTTTTCTTTTTTGGAAAAGAAAAAGTTGTAGAAGAGAAAATAAAATTTTGTAGATTAAAAAAAAGTGAATATTTGGTTGAGATTCATTTTCAATCATGGTAACATTATTAAGTTCTTAATCTATAATTTTTTATTTTTTTATGATTAATATTAATTTTATAAAAAATAAAAAATTGATATCGAGGAGTTTATTCATTGGTAAATATTTTTTATATCAAAATTGTGATGTAATAAATTTAATCTAACTATTTGTCTTATGATTTTCCCCCGATTCGGATATTTACATAAAATTAGTTTGCATTTTTTTGGGTTGGTGGTGTGTTATTCTCCTCGTCTTTAATTGAAACGGGGATTTTATTTTATTAGTCCCAGTATGAAATACAACTTTGATGTCAATGTTTGGTCCATTCATCCAAGGTGTGCTAAAGTTGAATCAGGAAATTTAAATCCGGCCTGGGATTGTTGGGAAGGACGAGAGGGGAAACATCAAATGCCCTCCGATATACTCTCGAGTCGTCTCTTTGTTTGCAGAGGACAAGGAATTGCAGTTCGCCTTTCCGGGCGGTCTTACGGGAACTACAATGGATCCACCCTTGACGCGTCCCGATAGCCTGGTCGGTTCTCTTCCTGAAGTTCTTGTAGAGCTCGAGGTAAGAAGCACATTGCTGGTGCTACTCGTTAAAAAGATATTTTTCGTCTTAAATATAACTCATGTAACAACTATGAATGACAAATGCCGGATTCAATTTCGTATCCGATCAAGTTTTCAATGATAGGAGTTTTCTGGGAGTTCGATCAGTGGGTAGTGGGAAGCTAAGGGAAGGTGTCTGAATTGGAAAAGGGAGAGATGTTGACTTTGAACATTGGGCCTATGACCTGACCACAGGAGCTGGAGTAAATGCTGTGAAGAGATCTTACTGAACTACAGCTAGCTTTTCCGGTGTGCACGATGAAAGATGAAAAAAATAATCATTAATCTTACTCAGCCGGGCCCTGCTTCAAGTACCACCCTGCCCAGTTGAAAATTATGTTGGAAAACATGTAATTATGTAAAAAATAATCATTAAATTTTCGACCAGCAATTGTGTGTATACAATGTAAATGAGTACTATTTCTTGTTTGGTATATATTTTGTATTTTTTTCTGCATGTTTAGTGTAGACCGGTGGGTGTATTTTGAGAGAACACTTATTAGGAGCCCTCTTTAAAAGACCCCGTCCTCCAATTTTACCAATTTTATCCCCTTTTCATTTGTGTCTCTTCAAGGTGGCTCACCTAAAAATCATTTTATTAGAGGCATTGGGTAGACAACTGGAATGTAATAAATGATAAATAAAATAGATATAATCTTTAGATTTAGATTAAATACATATATAATCATATGTATTTTATACCTTATCTGAACTCAATCGCTAATTTTTTATTGAACTATTATAATTTTTTATTTTATTATAAAATGAATCCAATGATAATTTTATTATTATAATATTTTTTTCTTTTTCTAGTAATTAATTTGGATTCTCCCGTAACCTATTAATACTAAAAATTATCATCCATTGTTTTTTGGTAAAAAGAATTGTTGAACTATAAACAAAATATAAGCTATAATTAGCAATAGAGTTTTTTACAAAAAATGGAGGATATTGTTTAATATTATCACATGGTGAGATAATTAAATATTATTGCCAAAACGGAGAATTTTTGTTATATTGACAAAATTGTCATTGAGTTAGTTTTGTAGTAAAATAAAAAATGAATTTTTACTCGTAACAAACACCCCTTGCCTAGTTGGGTCAAATACTCGAACAATTAGACTTAGCCAACTTGGCCGTAGGTGATCAAGATCTAATTCTCCTCACCCTTGGCTAATAATATTTAGGCACCTTAATTTAGGGGGGTCAGAATCTAGCAACGATGTTGGGTGGTAGCCGAATATTGTTAGCTTGCTCTTGGGTGAGTGGCCAAACCAAAAGAGGCCGAACATCGTTATTTAATTTTTTTATAATTGTAATAGATTTTGTTTTAATTTTTTAAGTAAAATTATTTTAAATAATTCATTTTTTATTTTCTAATAATTAAGGCTAATTTCCCTATTACATGGTAATATTAAAAAAACTATTCCTTTTGTTTTTTTTTATGATAAAAAACTCTATGTAAATAACTTTACGAGAAGCTCACAAGCGGGCTCCACCCCCACAAGGTCGAAAAACTGGACCCCACCTTGCAAAACCCCGTTGTAGGGAAAGCGTGCAAAAGGGGGCAAAAGTTGGCGCCCAATTTCGCCGTCGCCGGCGCCGCTTCCTCCTCCGCTTGCCGGCGATTGATCTCCGATCGCCACCGTCGATCGGGCGGGCGACCCTCAATCGATCCCGGTAGAAGAGATCGTATTTTTCGGCCAGTCCGAAATTCGCGGCGAAGATGAAGCGGCGGGAGGTGGATGAGATCTCCGACGAGGAGTGGTCCGGCCGAGACTTCAAGCTCTCCCGCGTCCTCCCTTCACCGCCGGCGCCGCGGGCGATAGAGTCCTTCGCTTACCGCCGGCAGCAGAGGTCGTCGGTGGTGCTCTGCGTCGACTCCGACTCCGACGGGGTGGGACAGGCGCGGCCGCCGCAGCAGGGCGGCCGGGGGAGGAAGATGGTGCTGGATGACAGCGACGAGGAGCTGGCGGCGGCGGCGGATGAGATAGCGTCGGAGATGGAAGGGTTTGGGGACGAGGAGGTGGTTGAATTGGAAGAGGATGAGTATGAGGATGATGCTGATGATGATGATGACGAGGATGTGGTGGGGAGAGCTCTTCAGAAGTGTGATAAGATCTCTGCTTCTTTGAGGGATGAGTTGTATGGTTCCTCGGCGGCGGCCTGCGATAGGTATTCCGAGGTGGAGGCGGCGTCGCCGGCGGCGAGGATCGTCACACAGGTAGTTGATGGGTCGTACTCGCAGTGGAGTTCGTTTCTTGTGAAGATGATTGACGTAGAATTTTTCTGTGTAGGAAGATGTTGATGCTGCGTGTGCGAGTGCGGAGTCGGATTTCCAGCCAGTGTTGAAGCCTTACCAGCTTGTTGGTGTGAATTTTCTTCTCCTCTTGTACAGGAAGAACATTGGAGGAGGTGAATGTTTCAAGTTGATTTTGTTTGTTGTTTAAGTTTAATTGTGTCATTAGAGAGGAAGATCGGAAAGAACGCAAATAGGATGTCGATAGGTATGCGGCATTTTATGATTTGAGCTTTGATATGGTTTATAATCATGTGGAATGGTGGAATAGGTTCCATGTCCCAAACCCTGTCATTAGTTGTTTGCTATTGATACTAGCCTTTTGTTTTACTGAATTCTGAAATAGTATGTATATGCTTATCGATTGGTGTAATAATTGTCTACAGATGGTAACATTTTGTGGTGGTCTTGTTAAGTTCCTGACCTTAATGAAAACAGGATTTAGTTATTTTAACTCTTATCGAGTTCTCAATATATATTTTACTTTTTTCTTTTTCACTTTGTCATTGGGAATTTCTGCAGCAATTTTGGCAGATGAGATGGGGCTCGGCAAAACTATTCAGGTGTGAAATTCATTGTGACTATTTTTCTTTTATATCACATTTCTCTTCTGTAAATCTAATTTATTTTGCGAAAAAATTATGATTTTTTGTTACTCTAGCAGGCTATCACGTACTTGACTCTTTTGAAACACTTGGACAAGGATCAAGGACCACACTTGATTGTTTGCCCTGCTTCTGTATTAGAGAACTGGGAAAGGGAACTTAGTAGATGGTGTCCATCATTCTCCGTTGTACAATATCATGGAACTGTACGTGCTGCCTACTACAAGGAACTCAGTTATCTTTCCAAGGCTGGATTACCACCTCCTTTTAATGTCTTGTTAGTCTGTTATTCCATGTTCGAAAGGCATAGGTACTTGATGCTAATTTATCTTTCTTTTTGAAGTCAGCCTTCTACCGACTGTAATATCCTCTGTTATGTGTGCTCTAGTGGTCAACAAAAGGATGATCGCAAGATTCTGAAGCGATGGAAATGGAGTTGCATTATAATGGATGAGGCACATGTTTTGAAGGATAAGAACAGCTACAGGCGAAAAAACTTAATGTCAGTTGCACAGAATGCTAGGCAACGTTTGATGTTGACAGGAACACCTCTTCAAAATGATTTACATGTGGGTTGTCTTGTGGTTGCTGTCTGATTTTACTTCTTTAGTACAAAATACTATGATTTTGATTAATACAGAATGAATCTAGTGATATCTGTTCAGCCATATTTGTTGTTGTTTATTGTTCCCACCTTTACCTTATTGTTTATTTAGTATACAATGTCCATTCTCGTAAAAGCATAATTGGCAAAACTCTAAGGTATCGGGAGATTGGTATTTGCATCCTCATAAATAATGCAGATTGTTCTTATGAGCGTGAAGTTCTTTTATATTGAAGATGATTGTCTGCCCATATAGGAACTGTGGTCTTTGCTGGAATTTATGATGCCAGATATTTTTGCAACTGGTGATGTGGATCTGAGGAAGTTGTTAAATGCAGAAGACATGGATTTGATTGCTAGAATCAAATCCATTTTAGGACCATTTGTTTTGAGGCGCCTGAAGGCAGATGTAATGCAACAGCTAGTTCCGAAGATGCAGAGGGCAAGTTCTGCAAATCTTGTTCACAAATAAGCTTAGTAGTCAATTTCATTTTCTGTTTTCTAAACTCTTCATTTCTGTAAATTACCTGTCTGTTAAAATGTCCACATGCTTATTTTTGCAGGTAGAGTATGTTGTTATGGACAGTAATCAGGCTGTAGCTTATAACGATTCTATTAATGAATACCGGGAAGCTTCCAAAGCTAAACTTGCAAAGTCATCAAATTCTAGTAATGGCATTGCAATTCTTCCGAAACGCCAGATTTCAAACTATTTTGTGCAGTTTCGCAAGGTATTTCAGGTCCTTGATAGCATTTTAGACTCTTCCTTGTATGTGTCTGATAGTTGTACAAATTGTAAATATTATTATTTGATCAGATTGCAAATCATCCATTGCTGGTGAGGCGTTTATACAACGATGAAGATGTTGTCCGGTTTGCAAAAAGATTGCATCCAAAAGGTGCATTTGGCTTGCAATGTACACTTGAAAGAGTCATTGAAGAGCTTAAAAATTGTAGTGATTTTGCAATACATCGGGTAATTTTCCTACTTTATGCTGTGCCCATTCATTTCATAGACACTGTTACAGTATATGTGCAGAGAATTGACAGTGCCTCTATTCATGATTCAGCTGGAACTTGCTACTGATTAGAAGCATGCAAGCAAATGTTGAGTTTATGCAGCTATTCTTTTGATGGAAATATTGACCGCCGCCTAATACATTATATTTAAGTGATCAAATGTAACTTTACCCTCCTATCCACGATGTACAGAGAAATTCAACTGCTAAAATGCATGGTTTGGCAAATTATGTATTGATATTCAGATCTTGCTTGTAGAAAGTTTTATAATCCACATGTTTTGGATGGAGAGTTAGGAATAAAAAAATGTTATACTGTTGTGCTATATTACTAAAATTTGACTGGTTTCTATGTGTAATGACTTGGGTAAAAAATTCTCAATATAATGGCTTAAAGGCTTCTTTCCATACTGAGCTGATTGTGTGGATCTCTAAGTCAATAAGCTTGTAGCATCATTTTCCATTTTTGGAAGTTTGTAAGAAATTACCATTGAGGCTACATCAGGCATCTAAATGTAATATTTGCCACCTTATTTGTGCTTTGGCTTTGTTTGTTCTATTTGATTGTTGGATCAATCAATGGGTAATGCATATAAATACACCATCCACCTGGTTTTAAGGGGGATTAGATGTCAATGACGCTGCTGATGATAATTTCTTCCACATTGTTTCATATAGTTTAGGTGATTGTGACATGTGGACGTGATTTTCCTCTGACTAAATTTTGTTGCAGCTTTTAGTCACTTATGACGGTGTTCGTGCTGCTGGAGCGCTTAACGATGAGCAGGTTTTGCTTTCTGCAAAATGCAGAGTATGTTCTGATTTCTCTTTAGGTGACTTGTATTTGTGCTGTAAATTTTGAAATAAAATAATGTTCCTGACGCTTGTTGGTACTGTTCTTTTTAAATCCAGATATTAGCAGAGCTTCTCCCCGCACTTAAGATTGAGGGGCATCGAGTTTTAATTTTTAGCCAGTGGACTTCCATGCTGGATATCCTGGAATGGACTTTGGATGTTATAGGAGTGACATATAGGCGTCTTGATGGCAGGTATGTGTTTACAATTTGCTTTACATTTCTTTCTCTAGCTTAGATATTCACTTTTGTCTGCTATGCCCTCCATGTCAGTACTCAAGTGACAGAAAGGCAGAACATAGTGGATTCATTTAACAATGACCCATCTATCTTTGCCTGTTTGCTGTCAACAAGAGCTGGCGGGCAAGGACTAAACCTAGTGGGAGCCGATACAGTGATTATACATGACATGGATTTTAATCCACAAATGGACCGTCAAGCTGAAGATCGCTGCCATAGAATTGGCCAATCAAAGCCCGTCACTGTATATAGGTACTATTCTCACATCACTGCAGCATTTTATTTGGCTTTCTACTGTATGGCTATAATTATGTTGTTCCATCTGTCCTCCCAGACTTGTGACCAAAGGTACAGTGGATGAAAATGTCTATGAGATCGCCAAAAGGAAGTTGATTTTGGATGCCGCAGTTCTGGAATCTAATGTGGATCTCGAGAATGAAGATGATGTTCCAGAAAAGACAATGGGGGAAATTTTGGCCTCTTTGTTGTTGGTGTAAAACTCAAGCTGATCCCAGCAACACAATTGCTACTGTTAAAGAGATGTTCTGAATAAACAGTGAGAACATTTAAGGGCCAACTGTTGACATTTGGATAAAAGGATGCGAGCCACCTGTGAAGTCTCAAATAGCAGTCTTGTCCATAGATGTTAACATCCGATAGCAAAGTTTAATTTGATTTTGGGGAAAACGCTGTTGCCTTCTTCAGACCAGGGAAGATGCCCAGCGATGTAGCAAAAGCTCTACTTGTTGGGAATAGTTGAGCTGGGAGATACGAAATTTGGGCAGACAGGTCAGTACTGCTGGAAATTTATAGGTATTTGCACATATTCACTGTAGCATAATTGATTTTTTTTATTACACCTTAGTATTGACCACTTTCATCATTGATTGTACTTTAATTTACATCAACCCTGCTCGGTCTCACACCAACATATACAATCAAGACATTCTAAATAATTACTCTACAGTCGTATTTGTAGCCATGGTTTCTGCCTCTCATATTTGCCATTTCCTGGTGTTTTTTTGCATACTTGCTACTCGACAAATTTAGATTGAAAACGAGGATTAAACACCCGCATTTTAGAAAATTCATCTCTGTATTGTTCTTGATTTCTGTCTGGCTATTTTAATAAAGCTTAAGCTGTTTTGAATGTTGACCCATTTGGAGTTTTTTTTTTTAATTATCATAGAAATGGAAAAGCATGTTGAGATTTTATTTTTATGGATTCTAGAATTCCGTAAATGAAAGTGCAGAGCACCGTTTCTCAGATGTGCATGGGCTAAATTTATGTGGACCAGCTCCGTTAGTTCCCTTTCTGGGCTTGCACTAGAAATCAAGAAAAGACAGGCTAAATTGTGTTTGGCTATCTGGATTTAAAACTGTTTTCTGATATGGGAGAAAGTGGGAAGCCTCGGTTCAGGTCTAGCTAAAAGTTTTTTCTTTTTCCAAAAAAAAAAGTTGATGTTTTATAGTTTAATGGTAGCTTTTGGTGTACTTATTTTCAAACAACGATTATTGCCAATTCCCATTGTTAGTTATTTTCAAGCGTCAATGTCTTATACGTGCACTTTTAATTTGATTGTTTTTTTTCTCGAAAGCATTTTTATCATTATCATTTAAGAGATGCATCCGTTGTTTTCACTGTTTGCACTGTATTTAGTCATGAATGGGAGCTATCATGGTTTAGGCTGACCATGCTTTTTTTCCTCTCATTTTCATACATCAACAAAACATTTTTTTCATTCTACTCATACTTCCTGTTCTCACGTAGTCTAAAATGTTCATGATTAATATTAACATTGTCAACTTATAAATGTGAGTGTTGCTTGAAGAAAATGCCGAGCTTATAACTCTGTCTTCTCCCTTTCGTCCACGCCTCCCTGCCAAGTTAGCGACGCTCTCATGCAGCACACGTGAGCCACACGTCTCGTGTACCAAGTGACAAGTATTTCCTTATCCATACATGTACGTGGTTATTCTTAAGGTCCCTTCTTGCGTATTCTTGTAAGAAACTGAGCAATTTCTTTCTCTCTTTTTTTTTTAAAGTGTTTGTCATCCACCAAACTTTATCATGTTTAACGTGTGAAAAAACCCTTTATCGCTTGTAAATTATTAGTATAATTGCCGTAATGGATACCAGCCAATTGATCTTAGTTTAAGAAGAGCTGATCATAGTTTAGGTATTAAGATTGAAGAGAAAAACATAACATAATGTAATGTACGAAGTAGGCATATTCCAAGGTGATCATGAACTAATTCTGATTATAATATGTATGATAAGGGATGTTTTTAAGGGTAGAAATGGTCCCAATTAGGGTGTCGTTTCTTGTGTCTTTTATTATTATGTAGTGGTGTGAAAGCCGGCAAGGAATCCTTCAATCACAAGGAATTTGCTGGGCCCAATGTAAGTGGGCCTGGCAACGTCATCTCCGTAGGGGACATGGAATCTCTTACAAACCGCAAGATGACTCTCAAGAAAAGGACAGGCCCAAATTCGCTTTCCAACTTTTTTTTCTCTTAATTTTTTTTAAAAAAATCTGTTAATCAATTAATTTACTGGGATTTGAGAAAATCAGCATACAAATTAAGTAATCAATCACATAGGGATTATTCGGTTTAGGCTGACGAGCATGGATTGAGTAGAAAAATATTGTCATCTGATTGAAATGAATGATTGGATTCACTGTGGGTACATGTTTGTCAAAGTAAGCTGCTGCTAATTAAGAAAATTCTTAGTTTATTTCCTGATTTTTCTCCGAGTTCATACTTCCTGAATTTTAGGTCATCTGTTTGTTAATTATTTGTCAGATTTTTAATTCATCAATTTCGTGTCCAACAACTGTATCTTCCTGCTTGCATTATTATATGATTGCATGCTTATACAATATTTCTCGAGCAATTATTATTATACACGTATAAAAGAGTATAATACGATTGTTGTCGTAAATTGACACATTAAGTGACAATAATTAGGTGGTAATACAAAATTTATGTCCCTGATCCCAACCCAATGTTTATGGCCATTGGATCGCCAGCACGCCGATTGCTTCTACACAGAAAAATTTGCATGCTATTTATCTATGACGTGACGAATTTCAATTAGAGTTAATTGTAGTAAAGAATATTTTGATTTGTTTTTATTTTTTTCTGCTTTGGACATGTTTATATATTTAGAAGTGAGAAACCATCTTAACCACAATACTATTCCAACATATGTAGCCGAAGATCACAACCACCCTCCCAATCTTCTTGTTTTGACTTTAGATCAGCCCTAGCAGCCTTACGAAATTGAATCTGAGAATAGCTTCCAGATATTATTTCTTAATTAAAAATTAGTAGCCACTGCTTATGATTTATTAACAAATAATTAAAATAGTGACAATTGGTGGACTAATATAACTTGGGTATTTTAAACTAATGAAAAAAAAATTCAAAATCAAATCTACAATATATTAGAGCAGGTAATAAGCTACAGCTTTGCTGATGTATTGAATTCTTTCAAGGCTCTAGCTAGCATGAACTAGGATTGCTCACTTGACTGATAATTTACTTCAATCTTGGTCCTTCTGTCCTTTTTTCTCCATTTGTTTTTGTGCTAATTTTTATACTCGGTTTGTCATTCAGTGCTTTGGATTAGATATGGAAACTCCCCTTATTTTCACTCATTTCAAATAAGACCTTTTATTTTTTTCATAACTTCAGACAGAGACCATGTTGTTACAATAGACAGCCAATTCCTATGTCATTTTAGGGAGACAGGATTCCAAGGTGATAGTGCACTTAACAGTGTTATATCTGGAAACCTCTAGCCAGGCAATAGTCTATATATATTGGACTTTGGAATACATATTACTGTACAGGTATTAATTCGATGCAAATCAATAAGAGATCAAGACTTGTCGAGAAGAATATATATCAATGAATTAAAAGAGGTTTCACAACACTGATCTGGTTGTCATGAACAAGGGACATACTCAAATGACATTAATCATTTGAAGCATATAATTATAAAAATATGATTATGGTAGGAGGATAATTTTATTTGTAGATTAACCGAGAAGGCTGTGGGGTTTAAACCCTTTTTTTTTTTTTTTACATGGTATCAGAGGCAGGACTTAGTTAATTTGAAGGAGAAGGATGTAGCTATATTATCTATTTATTCATGATTTTGCTCATCTAATATCTCTGTATGCAACTGAATGTAAATTAATACTACAAGGTTTTGGGCATTTTCTATTGCGCATGGTTTTAACAATTATAATATTTGAATAGTGAATTAGTTTGATTGTTTGGACATTTATTTACAGAGAGTGAATGGATAGCGGTTGTCAAAATGAATGGTAATATCTAGGGATGTAAACAAGCCAAACTTGCTTGTAAGCATTTTACGTTTAGCTCATAATGGATAACACGTTGAACAACGAACAGAGCTTGAGTGTTCGGCTGGGCTTAACTAGAAACCCGAGCTAAAATTCAAAAAAATAGTCGGCTCGACTCGGCTCGTCAATGCTATTGAGGTCACATTAAACTTATATAATGTGGAAAGAAATTTTTGATTCTATATAAGTCGAGCACGAGTCAAGCATAAACATTCGCTAGGCTCGAAAATATAGCGAGCCGCATACGAGCCAAACCCAAACATCATGAATTTTGGACGAACTCGACTCGACCAATAATACATTAAAGTTCATAAAGCATTTAAACAAGCTCATACATGTTTGCTAAAAATTACATCGAATTCAAGCAAATCCCTGCTGGGCGGCTCGGCTCGTTTACACCCCTAGTAACATCTTTTCAACTAATAATTATTTAATAGAAATACCCTTTAAATCATTATTTCTAATAATATGTAAATACGTATTAAACAGTGTATATGTCACTCTTACATGAATATGATTGAAAATATTGTATTCCTACATGTCATGATCAGATGCTGGAAACATATCTTTGGTCCCACCGAAAAGAAGGTGTGGGCCCACAAGACAACTGTCGATGTGACTACCTCTTGGTGGTACATAGATCATAAGGTATAGATAGACCTAATTTGATAGAATTATACATGAATGGAAATTTGAGAAGATCTAGTTGAGGGCATAATATACAAATGTCTATGCTTTCTTTATTATGAGAATGAAAAGCTTGACAAGTGATTATGATCAATAATATTGCTAGCTAGGGTTTGTACTTAGTTGTTTGTTGTAAGGTTTCTTCCTTGCTAATAATTCCATGAGAAATTATTATATGACTAATTATCATTTTATTCCATTTAATCCTTGTTGATTGGGTTTGGTATCTATATCTTATTTGGTCATTTGACTTGATTATGTGTACCATATATTATGATCTTGATTGGCAAAATGTTGGCAGCATAATGAGCAAAATTGAATAATTAGCATTTACTATATAATATATAGACATGATCGTTAATTCTTATAGAAACCCATGATTTTTATCGAAAGATGATAATAATAGCACAAACTATATATATGATTAAAATTTAGTAAGAGCCCACTTGCCTTTGTATTTAATATATATATATATATATAATTTAATTATGATACGAAATTTGATCTCTTTAATTCCTTGAAATAATTTCTGGTCTTTCCTTCTTCTTTTTTCTTCCACTTTATCCCGGAGTAGTATATATTCCAATTATAATTTCTAATTTGAATTGATGATTTCTATTGTTTTTGTTTACTTACTGTTCCAATTATCTATGTACCCGTTGCCAAACATCTTAGATTGGGATTTAGATGGCCAATTGCTGTGAACATGTCAATTAATATGGTTTCATTTGTGGGTATATATAATAGTGATTAATCAATCAATATAACCTATATTCCACTTGGCTCCCCCACACAAATGATAACAAGTAGCTAGTGTAGAAAGAGGGTATGAGAGATTCAGAACACTAACATTAATTAGTCCACAATTATTTCAATTTTGGGGGGCATCTTTCCTCTTTCTAAGGGGAGGAGAAGAATATCTCCATTAAAGGTGTGGATGAAGTTGACAAAGAGATATATTTTTCAATCCCTTTCACTGCTGACTTGAGCTACTCAGGTAATTTTCCTCATGAATGTAAGGCCTAGAGGACTTCCCAACAAATCCTTCCTTTAATCTAAGAACATTCCTTACAGGTAGTTAAGCTAACAGTAGATATACATACATATTCAGATTAAATTAAATACCCATTTCATTTTGGTTTTTTCTCTATCTTGATCATCAGTTATAAGTTTATGTCATTCTTGTTATTAAGTGAGAATGAACACCTACTGATCATCAATCTACTTATTGGAAACAAGTTACCCATCATTTTATATGCTACTTGTTTGCAGGGGTTGAGTGGCTGTTTGATTAATAATTAATACTAAAGCCTGATGGGGAACAGTGTTATCTACTCTCTTGTTTTCACGAGAGTAAACAATTTGCGACTGTTTACTAAACCATTTTATATTGTCACATATGGCAAATGCATTGTATTAATCCTAGTTAGATATGCTATGGATGATTAACTAAGCAAAGTGTGTAAATTGGGGAGTCCTCTTTTAATTTATTAGATTGCATGCTAATGCTAATAATTATCAATGCAATGGCCCGGCGCATAGAAAAATTTTAAAAATTGTATTTTTTAAGGTGTGTGGATTATAATATCCTCTAAATTGGTCTTGCACCGAATACCTATTAAGACTTAATATATTATTAATTAGTAGGGTGTGTAACCTTCAATTTAGGCTAACTATTTTTAAGATATAACTTAGGCTCATCATAGGTTACTAAAATCAATCGTCCACATTGCCGGAATTGAAAGCGCTTTCTAATTATTTCAACGGTCTAAGTAATTATTTTTTAAATTAATGGGAAATTACTATATAATTTGATTATTGCAAGAACTAGTTAGGGGTAAGTGCATTTTACTCTATAATTTTAAAAAAAATACTCTATAATTAATTTATTTTAAAGAGCTATTATAAATAAGTTAGTTACCTTTTATAAATAGTATGAGAACTATCGTTCCACCACCATGTCCTAATGTATCACTAGTAACATAGCCTGAGTGAGGCAACATAAATTAGCATATTGACCAGATATGGAATATACAGTTGCCAGTAGTTTTATTCCCATTGTATGGTTGGAAATATTCTCCATGCATTGGAATTGTGAAGTCATCAAATCCTATAACAATATTGTTGCAGTAATATACTAGTTTGTTTTTCCAACTTCAAAAATATTGATCATGAAGATTTAGTCTTTGTCTTCCTTGTAGAATGATTTCTCATACCATAAACAGTTCAAGGGTATATTCAGTGAGTAGCCCATCATACAATATATATCATGTCATTGTTCCTGCTGCTGTTTGTGCACACATTACTAAAATGCAGGGAAGAAATTGCCCTTCATCTTGTTTCCGTAGGTCCAGTGATAACTGTTTGGTGGAGGAGATCACGGACAAAAGAATGTTTCAAACAAGACTATTTTTTTGTATAGTATGAAATGGTTTCACATGACCCATATATATTATCATAGCTACAACCTAATATCAACCAATTAATTCCCTAGCAATATTTTATGCCCTCTCATAAACTTAGTTTAATTTAAAACCTTGACTAGTTCTACCTAATATGCATATGATACAATTTATATTACTTGTGTAACACAATTAAAATTATGATCAAACTTGACTGGCATGCACAAACTTGTCACCATTTGAGCAAATAACTCCACACAGAAAGAACACTCTAACTGGTTGTTTGGTATGTGTGTGAACCACATGAAATCAAAACAAAACGACCCATCAAGCAATCTAACTAGAATACATCAATCTAGTGACATTTTTGTCAGTAGAACCACTTTTCATCGTGTCTTTGCGCATTCAAAGATCTAAACAAAAATTAACAAAGTTCATCAAGCATTTGGCAGCAATGAGGATAGTATGTGGTTGAACTTGGTCTCCATCTGAGAGAGCATTGACAACTCTTGCAAGGTGTCGGGACATTCATGTTCATGCATGCATAAGCCAAACGGACTGCTGCTGATCTCTGCATGCCAATAGGTGGCAATGGAGTTAATGGTTTCTGTTTTGTAAATTCTATTCTTGGAAGAGGACACAGGTGTGGTTGGGGAAGTCTGAAGGCACTAGAAAGACTGGTAGTGTTGGCATTGAGTTTGGAGTTTGCTCATGGTACTGAGGTAGTTTGTTCAAACCTGCATGTGTGCTAGTACTACTCTCTCATTAAAGCACAACAGAAAAATTAGAGGAATTAAGTTGAAGAAAGAGAGTTGGTTTTGTTCATAATTGTTGTTGGTTGTATGTGTGGAAATGCTTCCTTTGTTTGTTTGGATATATAATATAAAGGGAACACAAAGGAGAAGTGAGAATCGAGATGAAGAAGTGAAGCTGCCTTATATATATTAAGCATGTTTCACATACTGGTGAATCAAATAAAATTAAACCATGGTAATAATTCAATTTCGTTCACTTATATTCAATGTAATCGTAATAATATAATCAAAAGTGATTGATGGATGATATTTGAAAAACAACAATTTAATTAATTAGTTATCTTATTTAAAACAATCTCATAAATGTTTTAATTACTAGGTGTATTGAAAATTTTTCTGGCCCAAAATCAGTGTGAAATGAATATTAATCTTTGATGAACAGTTTGATGAAACACTTATCATTTTCAAGACTAAATGATACAAAGACCATGTGATAGCTATCATAGGATGAAGAAAGAGTGATAAAGTAGAGGGGTGACTCAAGGTATGAGATGACCCACGTCCTTAGCTATATAAAACCTGTGTTCCATATGGGTGGCCTCAGCATCCATGAATGTATTACACCTCCTGCCTATCTTATATTGCGAAAGGTTCCATTTTCAAGGCAAGAAGGAAAATATTTATGCAATTCAATTACAAAAAACAATACAATACCTACACAGCCTACTATATCACTCTCAACAATCTCCTCCTAGAAGAAATGTCTATAATGACTTGAAGGCCCCATACCCAATAAATACACTTAAACATAGTCTTTCCAAATCATATATATAGTTAAATGTTAATTAAAAAATTCTATTTTAATATCAACTAATTATTTATAGTTAATTGGTTATGTATTACCATGGAGTGGATTTATAGTTGGTTATATATAATTGTCTATTAATATCAAATTAGTATATAAATTTTCACGTCAGATAAGGGGTACATGGTAATTATAAGAAGAAGAGAAGGGGATCAGAAGAGAGAGAGAGTGGAGAAGGTGATGTCTGTACAGGGACAGTGGACCCAATCCAGCTTGGTTTGATGACGTCAAAAAGCTAGACGGGGTGAGAAAGAGGCAATATCAACTCTTCCTCGTGTTCTTGAGCTCCCCTTCCTCTCTTCCCTGCCTTTAAAATCTTCCCTTTTGTCCATTCCCATGGTGGTTGAAAGGTGAGGGAAGTTTTTGCTGCAGCGGGGCCTCATGAAGCAAACAAAGGCAAAGTGTACTCGCTTTGTTTTGACAGAGATAGATTTCTGAAACCCAAAACTAGATAGAAGATACATGCCTCCCCTCCTCTTTCTCTTCTCTTCTTTTCCTTGCCACACCTCATGGAAGATTTCATCTGTTTGCTGTTTCTTAGAATAAAGATTCACGATGGGTTTTTCTGGTTTAGGAAGCATGTGTAGAGAGAAGGGTAGATCCAACTCAACATAGTAGAATTTTGGGTTTCTTGATTAGGGGAGGGTGTTGTTGTACGAAGAAAGTTTGGATTGGATAGATAGAAGAGGGTAGCTGCAGGCAAGATTCAAGTGTTGAATTGAGATGGCAGCTACTTCATCATCAACTCCACTTTTTGGAGTTAGAGAAGAGGATGGCAAGCAGGTAAAGCAGCAACAACAGCAGACTTCCATGACTCCCACTCCCACTTCATCAACGGCTCCTACCCCAGCACCTCAGAAGAAGAAGAGAAATCTCCCAGGAACTCCATGCAAGTACCCAAATTCCCAATCCAAATCAATCATCCCAATTCCCATTATTTTTTACCTCTTAGTTGAAACTTGTTTGATGAATTACTTATCTTTTGTTGCATAATACACGCATATACATGCAGATCCAGATGCAGAGGTGATTGCACTCTCCCCCAAGACCCTCATGACCACCAACAGGTTCATATGTGAAGTATGCAACAAAGGGTTCCAAAGAGAGCAAAATCTCCAACTTCATAGAAGGGGCCACAACCTGCCATGGAAGCTAAAGCAGAAGAGCACCAAGGAGGTGAAGAGGAAGGTGTATCTTTGCCCGGAGCCAAGCTGTGTCCACCATGATCCCTCTAGAGCCTTGGGAGACCTCACTGGGATCAAGAAGCATTTTTCTAGAAAGCATGGTGAGAAGAAATGGAAGTGTGATAAGTGCTCCAAAAGATATGCCGTTCAGTCAGATTGGAAAGCTCACTCCAAGACCTGTGGTACTAGAGAATATAGATGTGACTGTGGCACTCTTTTCTCCAGGTAATATACTTCATATACATCATCAAACCTATCATCCAAACTCTTTAATTATAAGACAATGGTTTTAACTTCAAAAGTGAGCAGAATCATGACATGGGTTTTTTCCAGTTCATCTCAAACTATTGCAATTCAACCTCTAATTCAATCCCAAGCCTGTGTTTTTTACATTCTTCTCCCACATATCAACACGGTTTCAAGTTGACTCTCCGCATGTCTTCTATAACAAACAAATCATGTTCATAACCTTCCAAAGAACGTGTACTAGTTAAAGTCTGTTTTTCATTAACTATTAAAACGTCGAATCTTTGTTAAAGCTTGGGTGTTTGACATTTATAAGCCTTGTATTCATTCATATTTGAACTTTGTTATCGATCTCGTGTGCTTGTATTGATCACTGTAGCGATTTGCAAGCTGGTGGAACAGCTCTCA
Organism: Piper betle; assembly: GCA_033002965.1. Classification (NCBI taxonomy): domain Eukaryota; kingdom Viridiplantae; phylum Streptophyta; class Magnoliopsida; order Piperales; family Piperaceae; genus Piper; species Piper betle. Next base: position 26,844 of record JAURVB010008730.1, on the reverse strand, counting down.
TTTGAGACGTTTCTCCCTCTCAATTTTCGCACTCACTTATACTTGGCTAGAGTAGAGAGTGAGAAATAGGACATGTTTATTTTTCTGAACCAGAAAAGAGTTTGTGTGATAGATTTCAAAAAGGCTATCATATTGGTGACAGCAGTCATCTTTCTCCTTGAAACCAACGCCATTGTTTTTCTCTTTCCTTCCCCCTTTCCAATTCACGTGCCGCCATGTAACAAGGTTTACCAGCTTTGTTCCCTTCTGGTTTGGCCTATACGTGTGTCCGGCCTGTGCAGGCTCTCCTTTTCATGAAAACGTTAAGGGATCAGTCCTCAAGATGTTGGGCAAGATGCTCCCCCTCCACCCACCCTCATCGTCTCTCTTCCATTTACCTCTCCATTTTATAACTCACACATATAACTCATAGTAGATGTTTGAGGGATGACGGAGTTCCTTCAATATTGATGTGTTTGGTGATGTGTGCCTGATCTCATGAGAGAAGGAAAACTTTACCTCCCATGGAACTCTTAATTGGAGAATCTTTCCTTTCATTGACTGAAGCCTCCTTGGACATATATACCTTGTTTCCTTGTTGAAAGATTCATCACTCTCATACAAGAAATTCATTTATGATACTTCATTCAATTCCATCCATTCCATAAGGGTGGCCTTTCTTCCTCACGCATTCTTAACTCTTTGGGGAAGTGAGCTAAATTCAAGCACATTCTTGCTTCCTCATCTGTTCAATTTAATGGTGACCCCAACAAAATTAAATTCAATTGTACCTACTTTTTTTATCTGAGAGTATATAAATGGTCATTTCCAATGTGGGTCACTAATGATAAGGGCTTTAGAAAATGCATTTTACATAAAAATACAAAGTTTTAGCTATATATCTATCGATAGTTATAACTCGTGATCGTACCAAATTTTTATACCAAGTAATAACAATACGTTGAGATACAATGTAGATAATATATGTACTTATTATATCCGCCTTATTTCGAACAACTAAAATGAGCAGAATAATCACCGAGACATACAACCTTATTAACTTTGTTTATGTCAAATAAAACTTACTGTGAGTTGCTTTGCAAAAAAAAAATACTCTAATTCAGTTAATGTAGTAGCTAGATTAATGTTAACGTATACAGTAATACATATAAGTAATTGATTGTACAACTTTTTTTGTTTCAGTCATGTTGTTATACTTGCTTGTTGCCCAGAGAATTCTTTTCATGCTTTAAGATACATGAAAACTATTGGTTATAAATAAACAAATAATATATATATATATATATAGTGGGTGTTTGTACAAATGCCCTTGTCTTGGTGTTGTTTGGCAGGAGGGATAGCTTCATCACACACAGGGCCTTCTGTGATGCACTGGCTCAGGAGAGTGCAAGGCGGCTCCCAACTGGCCTCAACCCCATGGGCGGGCCCCAACTCTATGGGCCCACCACCAACACAGGGCTGGGCCTCTCCCAGGTGGGCCACCACCTCTCCCCCTCCAAGCTGACCCCCACCTCCCCTCAGACCTCCTCCGGCTCGGCGGGGTCGCCGTCTCCTGCCAATTCGACCACCTCCTCCCGCCCGCGCCGCCCTCCACCGCCGCATTCCGTCCGCCCTACCACCACCCCTCCGCCTCCGCCTTCTTCATCAACTCCGGCGGCCATAGCAGCGGCTTCCACGATGATCATGGCTACAATGCTGGAGCCGACGGCCTCAAGCCCTTCCATGGCATACTACCGCAGCCCGACCTCTCGGGCGCCACGTCCGGCGCTGGGCTATTCAACATGAACTTCTTCTCCAACACCACTACCGCCACCTCCCCTGCCGGCCCATTACTGATCAACGACCACCTCTCCGGCTCCGAGACCTCGACAACCCTCTTCTCCGAAGCCGTCATGGCCGACCACCACCTCGGCGCCAGCCTCTACACCTCGGAGCTGCCCCTCCCCCAAATGTCTGCAACTGCACTCCTCCAGAAGGCTGCTCAGATGGGTGCAACCACCAGCATGAGATCAAGCTTCGGCGGCTCCACCACCGGAGCCGCCGCCGCCGCCGCCGTATCTAAGCCGGACCACCTCCAAGACCTTATGCACTCACTGGCCAACGGTGGGTCTTCCCATGTCTTCATGGGGGGATCGGATGGGATGACAACCAGGGATTTCTTGGGTGTGGGAAGTGGGATGGTGAGGGCTGGCGTCAATGGTGGTGGCACTGCCATGGCCGACCACCATATTGGATTGGATATGATCTCTCTTGATTCTGATATGAAGTCCAAAGCTGGTGGGTTGAGGCCTTTTGGAGGTGCAAGCTTGCATTAGTTGCACCGGTAGTGTTATGATCTTGATCATATATGGAGATCATGAAATGGTTATATTATATGTTTCTTTACAAGTTCAAAAGAGATGAAACACAAGGAAGTTTTGAGGTGGGGAGTGATGTGATCATAAGATGATGAACATGACCATCTTAGTTGCTAGGTATGTAACTACTCAATCTGGGTGATTTGTTAAATTAAAGAAACCCAAGTGTAGTTCTTTTTTTATTTTTTTATGGATAATTAGATTTACATATATATCCCTCCCCGTCTACATGATCATAGCATCATCTTTTATATCTTCCTTCTCATCATCTTGTTTGAGTTTTATGAATTTGTTGTCTTTATATATAAGTTTTAAGAACTTGCCCAAATCGATCATATTCTTTTTATTTCGATTGGAGTTGGTGATCTGAGAGGGGTTAAGTAAGTGGTTAAGGGTTTAAGATTTAAGGTAAAACTTTATATGTAAAAATTGTTGAAAAATAAAATATATATCAACCAGCAATAACATTTGAATTGGAATTCTGCAGGATTTATCATATTTCCATAATTTTAACATTACTCCGGTCGTCCAACTTTTAAAACTAAGCCTCTGTTTTGGAAAAAACAAGAGCTTATATTTATACTCTACAACCTTTGGAAGTAAACTCACTTCCCTATCTTTTGAGCTAGATAAATTCTTTCACATATATATATATATATATATATATATATATATATATATATATAAAACTCAAAATAAATTTATAAGAGTTTACCTCAGTAAAGAGCTTTAATTAGTAAAATGGGCTCGCTTCAAAAATATTAATATTAATGTCCATCTCCACATATGAATAGTTGAACCTGGATAATTACATAATACACTCTACTAATTTAGACAAGGGGAGGCTATCTGTTCTTCTTCACTAGAGGCTAGCTGTCTATTCTGCATGAGATTAGAAAGCCAAAATGTGTCATAGTGCATGTTCGACTCTGCATGAAAAAGGAATAAATTTTTAAACTCATTCATTCTCTCTTCATGGCCATATATGCTATTGTAATATTTGAAACATATAATATATATATTATTCAGTTGTCGGCAAGCCAAGCTATGAATTATATATGTTATAATAGTTACATATGTAAGGGGATAATGTTAATTTATGTCAGAAGCTTTGTATGTGCAAGATTGCAGGCTGCATACTGCCAACAGCAGGCTGCAGAAAGGCAAACTGGAGATGTCCTTGCTCTAGTCATTCACTTCTTGGTTCTTCTATAATTCTATTATATATATGTTCAAAGCTATAAAAATGAATATATTAAATATATAGGGCTTACATTTATAGTTTAAATATATATTTGGTAACGCTTGAGAAAAATATTGGGATTAATGGGATTAGTTCAAATGCATTGGTTATAAGAGAGTCTTACTTGATTTCATTTATTAATTTTATGAAGTTTGTAAGGAATTTGTCTCATTAATTTAAAATTGACAAATACATGACTATCGTTAATTAGAGACTTAGGAGATTAAATATAATATTATAAATATGTTTATTATTTGACTCAGAGAAATTTTATAATTAAATTGGAACCATTGGTAAGATTTGACTCAAAAGGCGTCAAAGCACCGAGCATATATAAGAGTCAAAGAGTCTTGCGAGTCAAAGAATCTCTGAATTATGTTAGTGTATGTTTGACAAACTAATTAAAACATATAATGTAAAAGTTTTAGATTAGTATAAATTACATATAAAGCCTAATTAAATTGTTCTACTCTTAAATAAATCATAATGAGTTAGCACCATTGTCGACCTTATTGTATGTTTTTTTCCTTATTTCAATCATTTTAGTGCATGAATAAATAAATACATCAACACCATCATTATATTCGCAAAAATAATAACTGCAGATGATTAATTTAACTAATTAGTTATTTTAGAATGAAATCATGACAATATTGGCCTTTTAATGTAATTACACGTGTTAGTGCATTTATATAATTTGGAAGAAAAGCATGGAGGGAAATTAATTAAAATTGCTAAGATCCCTTTCATGTTTTGTGTTGTTCATTTATATCACATGTAGAGCAATATTGTCATTTATATTATATTATATATATATATATACAAAAATGATAGGGTGTGAACCTTTTTATATGTGAATTTGTGAACCTATATTATAATTGTTAATCTTTTATCTAACCATTTAAATTGAGGAGTTATGGTAGGTAATTATAAGTAGTTCCATAAATAATTACCCAATGTGAACTAATAGATGAAAAAATAACAGTCCTAATTAAAGTTCACAAAATTTATATTTAAGAAAGAGTTCACACTCTATTATTTTCGTGTATATATATATAAACCTTATAATTTTTTAGTAAAATTAGAAAAGGTTTCACATTATTTTAATTTAACACTCTCCTTCATAAATATTTTTGTCTAAGCAAATTACTTTAATAAATACTTTTGAAAGAACTCTTCATGTGATCTCAATAGCGGGTATGAATTCAGAAGAGAACGTAAATACAAGCATCTATGTGATAATAAACGACAAAATGTTAGTGACTCGCTGTCACTGTGCATGAAAATTATTACTTGAAAAAAATTACATAATCATCTCCATGTACTTCGATTATAATATATAACAATGCAAAAATATTTGGCTAGCTTACTTCGAATCACATTTGATTATTTACATGCATATATACCAGTTCAATCTTTATAATATTTTCCTGGAAGAAAACAAGAAACCATATTATAAGAAAAAGAAAAGAAAGTGGAAAGCGTCAACATGGTTGGCCAAGACATGAAATCATGCATCAAAGAAATTATTCCTTGCTTGAAGTTTGAAACATATAGATATGGGTCACAAGAAACAATTATTCCTCCTCTGATTTTCAAAATGCCCAACATGATGAAAAACATATACATTATACATATGGTTCACGGGTAGAGCAGGAGAATGAGCTTTCCTTTGTCTTTTCTGTTGGAAGTATTATGAGGAAGGTATCATCTCCTGCCTCTCCTATTTTCTTCTTCAACATATATATGATACTATATCATCTCCATGGCCTGCCACTTGCCCAGTTTCTTATACATATATATCTGATGCTTGCTTGTGATATCTGTTGTACGTATATATTTTTTACTCGAAATATTTATAAGGGTTATAATATATATTATAAGTGTGTATGATTTATAAGAATCTAGTGTAATAGTTTTGCATGACTGCTCCTTGCAGTGGTAGTGCTGAGCTAGATGTACTACAACTAAATAGAAAACAGGGAATATATGTCGGAAATTGGCACATTGTTACGACGTCATTCATAGTATATGTTGTTATTATGATTGATTTTATTATTTTATTTTATTTCATAATAATTATAATTAATGTATATTGATTATTTAAATGGAGCCCAAATTATACCTTCCTGATTATATTATATGTATGTAATAATACTATGGGGTAATTATATGTGTGTCTTGCTAAAGTTGTTAATCATATATATTATGCTGAATACTAAGTTGCATCTAACTCGTAAACCCAAGCAAGATCCTCTAGGTTGAAACTGACTTAAGAATGATTTTTGTGCACTTGAAAAATAGTGAACAAGCTGTTCAAAGCTTCAAGTCAGTTTACGCGTTCTCTTTGTCCTTGTTCTTCTTCTCCAAGCATTTTTTGATGAGTGAGCCTACGTTTTGTTTTGGGAATCTTAGATTTTTATTTACTCCCCCTGCCAACACCTACATTACCAATTCCTGCATTTGCCTCAGGATAAAAAACTCAATGCTAATATTTAAAGGGCAGACTATATCTATAAGGGCTTTTTATCAAGAATTGTTTATCCCAATATTACCAACCGGGGAAAAATCGAATATAATTAAAGGAAAAATTCTTCCAAATTGTTCAAATCTTGTTGCCTTAATTTAATTTACAGCCAAATCTAGTCTCTCACGGCCATTTCATGGCGCTCCTTGTCACAGCCAAATTTGGTTGCCTCTAGTAACGGGCTGGACTTGGCCGTTGGGCAGCGCCAGAATAAATAGCAACAACCACCATTTTTAGGAAATTTCTTTTATTTTTTTGACCGGTTAGTAATATAAAAAATCATTTTCCCAGTAAAAAACATGTACTCATTTTCGGTCATCAGATCGAGCTGAAAAAATCAGCATTATGTATGGAATCTGGATATTTTGCGGAAAAGAAAAGTCTCATTTTATCAGGTATTAATGTTACAGAAGTTATTTAAGTAATTAGGGGATTAAGGTGGATACATCAAAATCCCGTATCTGAGCAATATTAATAATTTATACAGACAAATAAATAGTAGAGTATCAATTTGAGTGCCGGGTTTAATTTGAATATCAATGTGATTAGTTTTTATCCATGATAGGCCTGGCTAAAAATTATCCAATTAATATGTATATTATTCGTATACATATTAAGAAAAATTGGTCTTTATACATGCATATCCTAATTAGTGGATGTAGAGACATGTACCATCCATGTTGTTCTCTAATGGCCAAACGCATGGTCCCAACATTAGAATTTCTGTGCAAAGCAATCATCCTTGCAAATTGCTGAGGATTTTATGGACATGGAAATTAGGGTTCTGCTGATCCTGACTAGGGCAATGTGTATGAGGACCCGTGACCTCGACTACGGGGCCTGGGCCCAATTGGCTGATCAAAGATCTCGTGAACTTTGCATGGCAGCCATCTAGCACATGGGTGGGCCACGTATGCCAAGGGGGATCTACCATGCATATTATCTATTATTATTATTATTATTATTATTATTATTATTATATACATATATATATATATAGGTGACCTCTAAATTAGGCTGTTTAGATTATAAAGCCAGCCAAAATCTATTTTACAAAACTAAAAACACCCCCCTCCTGCTAATTCTTCCTTCTTCCTGATACCCCTGCCCACCACGACTCCTTCGTGATCTGGTTAATATTTTGAACTGGGCATTCTTGAAGGCGTTGTCACCATGGACGAAGCGGTGGAGGAGGGAGTTGAGGGCATCAGTGGCAAAGTAGAAGACGACGTTGTGATAATCTCAGCTGGGAATATGGAGGTTGATGGCAAGGAGGAAAGACTTGAGGGCCGTGCCGCGAGCGTGGGCGCGGCGGAGATCAACGGTGACGGGTTGTTGGGCAAGGCAAGGATGTCATCAAGGCAGGTCAGGGGATGGTGTTGTGGCAGTCGTGGCTGGCCAGGGATATGGAGGTTGATGGAGAGGAGGAAGGACTTGAAGGCGGCGCTGCGGGCATGGGTGTGGCTAAGAGCAGCGACGGCACAGCTGTCGGGCTGGTCAAGGATGTTGTTGAGGTGGGCCGGGGGACGGCGCTGTGGTAGTCGAAGCCGGGGATTTGGAGGTTGACGGAGAGGAGGAGGAACTACTTGAGGAAGGCACCGCAGGCGTGGGCATAGCGGAGGGCAGTGGTGACGCAGTTGTTTGCCCGACCAAGGCCGTCTTCGAGGCAGGTTGGGGGACGGTGCTATGGCAATCGCAACCAGGGATCTGGAGGTTAACGGCGAGGAGGAAGGACTTGAGGGTTGCGCCGCAGGCGTGGGCGACATGGTTGTCAGGCCGGCTGAAAATGTTGTCGAGGCGGGTCGGGGAGTAGAGCTAGTTGACGTCAATGGGGTGGAGTAGCCATTCCCTAGAGGAGGACTTGAGGCGACAGGTGAAGTAGGTGCTCGACCAGAGGTGGAAGAGGTCACCCGGCGTGGAGGACCAGTCGTGGGCGCAGCAAGGAGGAGCGGCAGCGGCATGTCAAGCGTGGGCGCAACAGAGGTCATTGGCAACGCGAACGGGGCGCAAGGGCATGAGCCAGCTAAGGGTGCAAGCGCGGGTGCGGGCTATGGTGGGGGCTCAAAGGTGGGCACGGGGGTGGGCGCCGACGGGGAGCACGACAGCAGTGGTGTGGACGGCAGTGGGAGGGAGGAGGGGAAGTGTTCTTTTTTTAAAAAAATAAATCAAGGCTGTCAGATTATTTTCGACGGCCTAGATCGGCCAACTGCATAAAATTTTTCTTACAGTCGCCCCCAAAGTATCTTTTCCCTAATATATATATTGTAAATGCATTATATTTGTTTTATTATCATATACTATGTAGTGCAAAATTGGCTGTAAAAACCCATTAAAAAATTACCTAAGATTAGTTGCTGCTTATCCAAATTTTTCAGAATCTGACCTAGGTCCAATAAATAGAATTGGGGTTTTGTTTATGTCTGACCTTTTTTTTTCACAAGATTATGAAGTTGAAGCTAGTAAGTAGAGTGATTTGATCCAGAGCAACCAAGCTAGAGATCCTAAAATAATTTAATTATTTCCACATCATTTATCATTTGAAATTTTCTTTCTTGATCTGACCTCTCCTTACATTATATAAAAACATGTACATAAGTGTCACATGCACATCAAATTTATTTAGTGTTTTTCAATCAATTTAATGAGATTCAAATAAAATTTAAATCATTTATTACACACATCAATCAGCCAACTAAATTCCTTATGGGCTTCGTTGACAAACCTACCATTTGGGCCTTACAATGCATGAGGCCCATTAAACGAGGGGCTCTTTTGCAATTGTCCAAAACTTGTGTCTTCTTATCGAAATTACTTAAAGTATATTTGCAGATAAACACCGACTACTCCAAAATCGGCGGCAATGGCGGCCGCCGTTGTCGTCGCCGGGAACCCAATCGCGCCGCCGGCGGACCTCGTCCCTCGGCGCGCCGGCCGGGCCGCCGCCTTGTCCGGCCTCCCCGCCGGAAAAAGGCGCAGTCTTGGTCTGGGTCGAGCTCGGCGCGGCCTCTTGGTCAGGGTTCCTCGTCGGGGGGTGTTGAGTTGCGGTCTGGAGTCGGCGGCGCAGGCTTCGGTTGTAGGGGAGACGCCGGCCGTGGGTGTGGATGTGATCGGGATCGGGAGCAGGAAAGTGGCTGTTCTCGATTTCTGCCTCGAGTCGGCCTTTTCTTCGTGCGAGCTCAATTTCTGGTAAATGGGTTTATACTTTCTCTAAAAAGATTTGATCTTTTGTGCATTCGTGTCATTTTTTGAGGATTTTCGTTCATATGAAATGATGGCAGGACTATCGGGAAGAAGGACTCGCAAAGGATTCAACTTTTGCGGCGGTCCTTAGGAGATGAAGGTTCTGTTCTTTCATTCAATTGTGCCTCTTTTGTGAGCCAAAACGCCAAATTTGTGTTCGTAGTTCATACATCTTGTGGATTGGCATTTATTAGTCTACTTCTCATTATATGTAGTTGCTTCTAAACGGGTTGCCTTGTATGAATTATTGATTTACAAAGTTTCTAAATGGTGGGAATGATTACATTGAAAACTTGCAATTTGGTTTGTGGTTTCAGATAAAGTCCTTAAGGATGTGGAAGCTCCATACTGGATGCATCTGAGTAGCCGGGCAGTTGTCCTTGTTTGTACATTCTTCGTATCTTTTGACTGCTCCTATTAGTTGTTTGTTCTGTTTCCGTTGTTATGGACGTAAACGTAGCAATTGTCACTTGTGGCAATTTGCTTTCTTAGTATGCGAGTTTAACAAATTTCTATATTTAAGAATTTCGTTTAGTAAGAAATGAGGAGAAACATTAAATGCAATTAGTTGTTCATTCTGATGTTGGGTGTGAGGTCGTTGGATGATGTAGCTAAATTGATCATACATGCTCATTCATGTTTTGTATAGGTGGCAACTTCCGGGTATGGTTCTGATCATCTTACAGCATCTGAGCTTCTCAGCAATGTGGATGGAGGAGCTGGATTAGGTGTTGTTATTATTGTGAAGCCTTTTAGCTTTGAAGGTCGAAGACGACAACAGGAGGTACACGTATGTTAATTATAAACCTGGATTTATTATGAGTACATTGTTGAGTATTTACTGGGTTTGGTTGTTTCTTTATTTCTCTGTTACTTGCTGAATTGGCTTGATTATGATTTAATCCTGATAAATACATTAATAACCTAAGTGAATTCTTTAGCGTCTGGGTGAATTTGGCAATATCCTTTTTTGTTTCTACTCGTGAAATATGATGTCATCATTTTAATGCATTTGCAGGTAGAATATTTGTTCAAAACTACCAAAGAGTGTGCAAAGTTTTGTATAGGTAAGTACTGCTATCCTTTTGTAAAGTTTGAATGTGAAATAAAATTTCTTGCTTAGAATGCTTAGAGGGTTGTCTTTTATCACGCTACTTATTTTTTCATTATGCTGTTCTCCGTCTGTCATGTCTTTAATCTGCTGTTGTTTCCTTTGAGATCCAATTAAAGCTTAGGCGGTGATATAAATATTGTCTTCATGTGATACTGTTGTTTCTAAAAGAACATGGTATTTTAGTTGATAGATACTTGCTCTGCCTCATTCTTCATTTGAGTATAGACTTAGTGTTTTTTACTTCATGAAGAGACCATAAATTTGGGTCTGGCACTACTTTTATTCGTAGTTAATTGTTGCTTAAATATTTTGTCTTCAGTGGTGGATACTGATGCCTTACTAAAAACGGAAGCAGTGACACTTTCTGAGGCTCTTAAAAGTGCAAATAGTGCTGTCTTACTGGCCATCAATTTAATCTATGTTCTCACTTCAGTATGTATCCTGGCTTTATAATCACTTTATCAGTCATGATCTTAAATTGTATTGCTTTCTTGAAGTTAGAGGATTGAGCATCTTGAATGGTTTTTATTGCACTGCTCTTTCTTAATCTGCAGGACAAGCACCCTAGGCTTCTTTATTCACCAGATGGTGAAACAAAAGAGTTGAAGATGTTTGAATTAATGAAAGTGAGTTTGCAGTTTAAAGAATATAATTTTATCTACTACATGCAGATGAACTTGATCTATGTGCAATAGAGAGTACTAATACTAATCAATTATTTTGGACACCTCCTCTGATAAAGATATTAATGTCCACAGCTTTTGGAGGGCTTTGATTGTGCGGAAGTGGGATTTGGAGCTGGCATTAGCGTGAAAGCTTCAATTGCTAAAGCAGTCTTTGAATGCCCTTTTATTAGTAGTGGCCTGAAGGTATTTGCACTAAAAATTATGATATTGTATGGAATTTTTTATAATTCTCCTAATGGAAATCAACATCTGCTAAGCAATTTAATATCTTGAACGTACAGGGTTTGAAAGGTGTAGTTGTTTGCAACCTTGCAAGTGTTACTTTAATGAATAAAAGTGACCTTCATTCATTTGTGAGCACTTTTCGCCAGACTACAAAATGCACTTGTGAACTAGTAGTTTCCTTCGTCCATGAACCTGATCTAAAGGACAATATGATACTGACTACAATTTTGGTTATGAGGTGGGCTCTTTGTAAAATCAGTTGTAAATTTGATCTTTTTTGGATGCCTGTTGTATCGTGTTATATGGTAGTAGCATTTTTGTTGTTTAAAATGCTTTGATGTAATGATGATCCACAGGAAGCATGAAATGGGTCAAAAGAAGGGTTTCTTCTCCAGCCTAGCTTCACATTTCCCATTTGTTGTTTCATTTTTGGGGGAAAAAATCCTGGTATATCTGGTGATAGTATTGTGGGTACAGAACCACCAGAGATTTCAGGATTAAATCAGGGTGTGGTGATTGGTAACCATGTAAATGGGAAGATTCTAGAAGAAGAAAAAGAAGAAGAACTTCAAGACTTGTTAAGTGATAATTTTGCTGGTCCTGGTTCTTTGAGGTTTGGTCACTTGTAGACCTTTGTTATGTTTTGGCTATCTCCAAATGCAATTATAATTGGTCTAACTTCACTATAACTCATATTTGTTCTGGTTGCAGGAATGGATATCAAGAAGATCAAAGAGGTGGGTCTCAAAGTGATGATGAGACATTTTACATGGAAAACCAAAACAGTGCTGGTATCCAATCTAAATATGCATGTGTTGAGCTTGCTTTAATCTTTCACTTTGTCCTGTTTGGAAGCTTTTCAGTTCCATCTTCCTTGGCCTTGGTTGAGTATATTAACTATGCATATGTAGGGCCTTTTTTCCAGAGGGAGACACTCTCAAGTTGGAATTTTGGTCCAGGATTCCGCATTTCTTCATCTGGATCTACTGCTACAAAGATGGACGCATATCCTCTTCCTGTTGGTGTGAAATCACTGAATTTAGTTGATGATTCACACTTGTCAAGCTTGTCACAGTCTCTAGGAATAGAAATTCGGGATAATGCTGGTGAGGAGTCGATTGCTGCTGCAAAAGTGCGACCTTTAGATGGTTTGGTGGCTGTGGCTGAGATTTATAATGCTGCAGCAACACTTGTGAAGCGAAAATCCTCGGATCAGCCTATAAAACAGGGTTTACTTTCCTCCCGAGCAGCATCAATGCTTGTAAGCCATAAAAAATAAAAAAATTGCTACTGGTCAATTGTGCACTAGAATTTGCCATCTGACAAGAAAATTTATTTAGGAATCTGAAAGAGGTTCGCATAATAAGTGGAGGCCTGTTATGGAGATGCAGTACCGTGGAGGAATTTATAAGGGACGGTGTCAAGGAGGACTTCCAGAGGGGAAGGTAATGAACTTAAGTTTCATAAGCATGAGCAGCCTTTCTATTGCTTTTGGCAAGACTGCTGCCCTACTTTAGGTTTGATGCGGACTACGTAAATACCTATATATGATGCCTCTGTCAAACATTTGCAGGGTCGTCTAACCCTAACAGATGGAAGTTTCTATGATGGCTTGTGGCGGTATGGAATGAGATCAGGGTTGGGTACATTCTGCTATCCTAATGGGGATGCATATCAGGGTTCATGGAGAGATGACCTTATCCATGGAAAGGTTGATGTGTTCTAAGATTGTTGCAATGGCCGTATTTTGTTTGCTATAAGCCAATGTTATAATAGAAAGGAGCCAGAATATATGGAAAATTTATACTGGTTGAATAGAATGAATGCAACGAATTCTAAGTAGAAGTCCAAGTGATGTCAAGTGAGCTTTAATCACCTAAGAAATGTGGAATTATTTTCCATGTAAGCTTCTCACTTAATTTTTTTCAGGGATGGTTCTATTTTCACACCGGTGATAGGTGGTTTGCAAACTTCTGGAAGGGGAAGGCAAGCGGTGAGGGTAGATTCTACTCTAAATCAGGAGATGTATTCTTTGGCCATTTTCAAGATGGCTGGCGTCATGGACAATGCCTGTATATAGATAACGATGGAACGAGGTATGTTTGACATAATTTGGTTTCTTTTTTCGTTTATATATAAACCAAACTAGAGAGACGTTAGACTTTATGAAAGCTGATTAATGCACAAAGATGCCAATTACTGGTGTGTTATTTGTAGACACGGCCTTAGAAGTATACCATTTAGTAAGTTCTATAATAACATCATCTGTTTTAGGTACAACGAAAACTTGTGGTTTCATTTTTTTTTCTTTAAACAAGAAAAACATGTCGTGGCTAAAATTAAGAGAAGTTAACCATTAGCCAAGAGTCATGCTAATATAAGACAAGAAGAGCCAAGGTTTTACAAATTCTGTGCAAACGAAGGGTTAGGGAGTTTGTGAATTGTTTATCAGTCAGTATATGACAGAAAGGGGGTGATTTTTCTAGTGTTCAACCGGTGAGTAGCCAAAGGCTTGCTCATATGGTTTTCTAGTGTTCAACTGGTGAGTAGCCGAATTTTGGGCTGTTATTGTTTGTAATTGCATCATAGTTCAGGGTTCAACAACATCCAAAATATTTCAATTCCAAAACAAATAAGTACATGCTTATACTTCTTGAAGTTACTTGTCAATATCCAATGCCATTCTGGTTTGACAGCATTAGAACACAAATAATAATTTTCCATGCAAATTTGCTTGTGCAGATGGAATGAAATATGGAATCGAGGTGTTTTAACTAGTCGAAACAAAGTAGACTCGGAAGCTGATTGGTGATACAGAATAAATGAAAATTAAAGCAAGCGAACTTGTGGCGTGCATGCGGCAGTGTGGCTCTGCTATGTCCATGTGTTACTGGAGTGTCAATTCCATGAGCCTAACTGATAAGTGCTTTTTAAGACAAGGAATTCTGGGCTCATTTTGTCAATGGTTTGTGCAGCATCCACATCGAATGCAAAGTTAGAGCTCTATAAATTCATTAATTACCAATCACTTACAAGCTGTATAGTACTAGCTCTATATTATTGATTGTATTCATTTTTAGGTTTTGGGACCGCTAGAACACTTTTTTATTTTCAGGGTGGATAGAGGTTGAACACCTGTGAATTGTGATGATGGATATGAAAGCTGGTTTTGGACCCTATTCAAGTGGGTTGAACTTTATGCGAAAACAGAGGGGTTTTTTGTAAGAAAATTCTTTAGATGTGTATAATTTTGTGAATAAGTTGTCATTCAAAGGTTGGCCTCCCCAAAGGAGGATTTTATGAAAACATAAAAAGAGGTTTTCTTGCTAATTTGTCTTCGAGTCCGACTCAAGCTCATTGTGGATTGAATTGGTTTGAAATCATCCCCACATAAAGATGCACATGGAATAAAGTTTTTTTTGTATTTTTATCAACATAATTTTAATTTACTTGAAAAAAGAGAAGACAATCTAATTTTAATCCTGTGTACTTTGTTGAAAGAATTTACTATAAACATCTTAAAAATATACATTTTACAAAAAATGTCAAACCTTAAGCTAAGCCAAATCGAGTGAATATAAGCCTGTGTTAGCTTGATTAGAGTTCAATTCCAGTTATTATCAAGCTTTTATTATTAAAAATTGAGTTAATGTGACCACCGCGAGGAAAATAAATTTTGGGTCAACTTTGTATTTTTTAAACGTTTTATATAGAAATATAAAAGTGCCTTTAACATTTTTTATTTTTCTAACGCTTTACCAACACTAATTTTACTCGTTGTCTCTACATTTTTTTATTTTTCTATTATGTATACAGCAACCAAACACATCATAAGTTAAAAAATATTTAAATTATGAACAATTTTATTCCCTTGCCCGGAGTCTTTTAACAATTATACCAGCTTTCCTGTATTGAAAGCATGGCATTTTATTATCCATTAAGGTTCATGATCACGTATCCCCATTGAAATAAAAAAATTTCACCAAGTCTAAAATACTTGTGCTCAAATGCATATGTTTAATAGAAAAATAACAAGATCATATCCAATACTTGTAATGCTGTCTAGACATCCAATTTTTGTTGATAGTGATGGTGCCCATTCCCAACAACCAGTGGCTGAACCCGCACGGTCAACTGCTAAAATATCTGTTGACAGTAGTATCTGATGCCTATCTTCTTCTTCTTCTTCTTCTTCTTCTTGGCATCGCCGCGGAAGGGAGAAGGGTAAGCCGACACAGATGAGGCTCTACGGCAAACACATATTTCCTGGCCAACTTGTACTTGCTGCATCTGGGTATTAATTCAATTCTATCATAATACCCTTCTCACCATATTCTTATACGGGTTTCCTCCATATGTTGTTTCTGTAACGTTGGCACTGTCTATACATGCAGCTCAATTTTGCTTTGTTGTGAGTTGTTTTGTGTTTCTGCTGATTTATTCTCTGTTGAGGCCAGGATGCTTTTCCTGCTGTCCACAACATATGATGTTCACAGATCCATCAAGAACAATAATGCCCCTCCGTCCGAGGAGCAGATTCAAGCACTTGAGGATTATCTCAGGTCCATTCGTAAACACCCATGATCGTGGCAGGCTCAAATCCAATTCTTCATCTTTTCTTTCTTTCTTTTTTTTTTAAGAAAAGATGATAAATTGTCTCAAAAGTGACTCTCTTTGAATTCCTTTTTGTTAATTATTTACTATGTGATCAGATAGTTTATGCCCAGAAAATGTTGTCATTACCAACAAGAAACTTTAGAAGTATAGATAATAAAGTATGGATTTGGACGGAGCTTTTTCCTTTGTGTTCAGTTTGTGTTGGTTTGTGAAAAAGAAATGTTGACCTTCTTCAAAGTTTTCAGTCCAAAACGCTGTTACATGGAAGATAATTCATTCATGGCTTGAGCTTATCTTGACCATATCCTAGGATTAACTTGTGGGGCTTGATCTTCTTATTATTAACAAGGCAATTTACTATGATATCTTGGTCTCTTTTCTCTCTATACGAGGATAAGGTTATTGTTATCCTCTTGAGGTCGCATCAATTTTGAGTCACCAATGCAATCCATGCCTGACTTATTTTATTCAAGAGGGTAGATATCTAAATGTTCCATCCCAGAATTTATCTTCTAATATTAATTTTTGTTCAATCAAAACTTCATCGTCAACTATGTACGGTCATCTACAAGATCAGTCATTCATTTTATCAAACTTCACTGTCATTATTTATCAAAATAGGAATGGTTGGAAGCAGAGAAACAGATCCTATTCTATCACTCCACTCGATCGAACATCCGTGTTAAATTATAGAACTTATTTTCTCCAACTGTGTATAGGCTTGTGAACGAGAAAGATGGTACAAAAGATAGAATATACATTCATGGTTTTTCAGGAGCATTCTTTGTTCTTAACTGGCTCATGACTGATTTGGTGTAAGCAATTGGTAAAGCTAAAATCTTCTTGGCCTTGCCTACATATGCCCTCCTTGTGAAGTTGTTGTAATCGTTAGCTTCGATTTCGTCTAATATTTTCCTATATAACAGCAAGGATGCCCAGACCTGCAATTCATCAAAAAAATCAAATAAGTTCTCTCTTTTTTTTGCCAGAAAGAAGGATGGAGAAGGTAAAACTGGGGGAAGGAGCATTCATCATCTTATTTGCTTCTGAAAGCATTCATGCTTCAAATCTTACCGGCCATCTACTAGCTTGGTTAAGCTCTGTTACACCTTTTTCTGCTTTTTGGAAGAACATCCTGGCTCTTTTGATCTGGTTCTTCATAAAGCTCCTCCACTTGTCTGTAACCTTTCCTGCAAAAATGTCTTCATCAGAGAGCCCTGCTTGTGCGAGCTCATCTTGTGGCAGATATATCCTTCCTCTAGCAGCACTGCACCAACATACCAACCAGAGTTTCAAGAGATCAAATGAATTCTGTTTCACGTGTTTCAAGCATGTTCTTTGGATATTGCAAAGTAATTTACACTCACTCTTCCCCAACATCTCTTAGTATGTTGGTAAGCTGATTTGAAATTCCTAATGCCAATGCTGCCTCATAGACGCTCTCGGTAGTCGCATTCGAATCAGGAGCAATACCCATCACCGGCACACTCATCAGTCCTACAGTTCCGGCCACATAGTAGCAGTAGAGATAGAGTTCATCAAAGTTCTTATATCTGGATTTCACCATATCCATCCTCATTCCTTCTACCATGTCCTTGAATGGCTACAGAGCAAGAAATTAGGCACGATCAATATAAACAACCATCAATACGAATTCGAAGACGAGTAACGTGTCAATGTCTGAATTGTCGCAAACGATTTGGTGCTTTATGGTGTTGCAAGCCATGTTGAAGGAATTCAAAGAGAATTGAAGATTGATCTTAGAAGCCTAAATGATAGATAAACAAAAGTTTGGATGATAAGAGGTGGTAAGATTAGGGAAGGTACTTGTATATCAATGGGGAACCTTGAAACTGTGTCTGCAAGAGCTGCATCAAACATGTCGAATGGAACACCAGCAAAGAGATTGTTCAACCTCGCTTCCCATCGATCTAAAGCTGTTGGCGTTATGTGTGATGAATTAGGGCCATCAACTAGTTCATCTGTCCTCCTGCACCAAACTAAAATTGTGCATGTTTATGTCATTCTATCATTGAAATGCAGACATTGTGCTTATGCTATTAAAAATTCTCATGAAAAAAAAAACAGTACATCTGCCAAAACTATGGGAAGTTTTTCGACTGATCGAAATAAAATCTTTCAGAGTTTACACTGTGAAATTAAATTTTCATTCATCAACATTCACATACCATAAATTGCCCAAATGGCCTTTCTCCTCTCGGGAGTCATCAGCAGAGTTCCTAATGCACAAAAACAACCACTTCAAATCATTGTACATAGAACACAACTCACTCTAATATACATTAATTTTAAAAGGTCTAATGCTTGTTGAACATTCTATGAATTAAGTTCCAGCTCAGCTCCAAAAAAACTGGGATCAAACTTGAAATGTATATAATAAAAAAAATCTATATACCCAAGTAAAATGTTTTGGCATACTCTGCACAAACATCCCCACATCGATCATAAGCTTCTGCTAACAAGGCTGGGGTATTACGAAGAGACGTGCCTGGTTTCACTTCTAGAGAGCTACTAGACCCGAGCTGCTTCTTCACCAAAGCAGCTTGCTTCAGGACCACATCATACACCTTCTGCTCTGATGAAACTGCAACTTCTCCTGCTGGGTTCGCCATTAAACTCGAGTACAATGGGAGACTACCACTGTTCTCAATCCCAAAACCAGAGCAAGCATACTTAACATGTACATCAGCACTAAGACAGCAGAATCTAGGCCGGCCGGACTTGAACCTCTTTCTCACTTTCACTAGAGAGTAATAATCTTCATTGGGAGGCCATGGATGTGGATATGAACTTCTGGGTCCTGCTAAAGTAGCAACATCTGAAAACAAGACTCCTGCTGATGCTTGCATGAATGATGCAATAATCATCCTGATCTTTTCAACTGGATATTCTGGTGAATAGATTCAGTTCAGGCCAGAGTAGCCCAGTACTAGAACCATGTATAAATCCTTGCTTAACTACAATGGTGAGAGCAAACAAATTGGCTACAACAAACACTAAGATAAGACAGCCGAGAGAGCTCAAATGGCGGATACGCAAACAAATGACAAGTCTGTACAACTCAGTAAGACAGTTCTTCAAACAGAAGCTACAACAGGAAAGCAGCCATTAAATTGCAACGACCCAACATTTTTACTAATCTATAGATGGCTATGATACACGAACTGACAAAGACCACCATATCACAGTCCCACAAGCAAAATCAAAGAAAAACTCCACGAACCCATTTGTGTTACCACCTAATTTCTCCACTTAGTACGAGACTCTGGCAGATTTCAGTGGTATCTCATGACGTATTCCACATGTAAATTGTCTGGGCACTATCTCTAGCATAGATGAATCCTGGCGAAGGGACCCCCGTTTGACATGTGGAATTTCTGGCCAGTGGGGAAAGGATAAGGTTATCACTTCATTCATGGGTATGTATGTAGCAAGAGGCCTTCAAACTGGGGGGCCCCATGATTGTAGCAATTGGGTGGGAGAAATAAGGGGTGCAACTTTTAGAGCATGGTGTCATAGTGGGAACTTTCTAGTTTTTTTTATTTATTTTCATTTCACTTTTTAATATATATATATATATATATTATAAATGAATGTAGAACTTTTTTCCTCTTTTTTTTGATGGACTTGCTGATTGATTTGATATATTATTATCTGGTCTTTATTAAAATGGCATGATTTAAATTAAGTTCTTTTTGTTTTTCTGTATATGTATCAAGGGCATGATAATGTCTTCATTTTTTGTATATATCATTGAGAAAAAAATATGTTTGTAAATTATTAGATCAGGGAAAGAATATAAAATAGCAAATGATCACGGGGATCATGTTTTTCCCTTTCTATTTATTTTTTAGATGTTCTCTCAACTACCTTGTTTCGTGTCGAGTTGACTTAGGGATTTGGTTGAACCAAAGGTGTCGTGAGGGTGAGGGAGGAAACACACCGGGTCTACAATGACTTGAGGTTAAACATATAATAGTGTATATAGTCGCCTTTAATTTGATTTGTCTTTGATAACTTCGACTATAATTCATTAATTCATCAATGTTTAATCATCAAATCATCAAAATAACCTCATCAAATGTGGAGAAATCTTGTCTCAATATAAAACCTTAAAATTAATTTTTAATTTGGTGGCGTACGCAAGGTCTTAGAGTTTTCTAGGTGCGCAAGGCTGAAGGTGGCATACGCTGCGCCAGCTCAAATCGGGTCTTCGACGGGTCGTACCGCAATCTTGATTCGCGGTCAGTTCGTGGGACGGCTTCTAGTGGTCGTGGACACGACGGAGAAGCGGCGTGTTCGGCGGTAAACGGGGCTTGATGGACGCGTTTACACGGGCAATGCAACGGCGACGTTGGCGGCTTCGGTGACGGCTTTTCCGGCGGTTTCGGTAAACGAAATTGGCCAGATCGTCAGGTTTCCGACTAGGTGAGTGGTGTTGTGATGGTTTGGTGGGTGGCGACTCCGGCAGGCGGCGGAAACGCCAAAACGTGTGTATTGCTCCGCCCCTTATCGTTGTTTCCGGCTGTTGTGGCAGTTGACTTCGTCGGATTTAGGCCTAGGATCTAGTTGGATATGATATGAGTTGGATGGACGTCGGTGGTGATCTAGGCTGGCTTCCCCGGCAATGGATATCAGTTGTGTTCTATTCCCGGATGTGAGGGAATCCAGTGGAGGTGATGGCGTGGCCTGCGGCGGCCTGGTCTGGCCGTACAAACACTGGATAGTTGGCGGCGTCGCGTTCTACTGTTTCACTGCTCTGTTGGGCTACTTAGCGATGATTTCTCGGCGGCTGTGGGCTACTCAGGCGGCAGATATTGGCTGGATTTTGTTAAGGGACATAAGAGGAGTGCACTGGTGGTGGTGGCGGCTTTGCCCAAGGGGCTGATCGGACGAAGACATGAAAAATGGCTACTTGCGGGTTCTCCACAATCTGGCCAACGACTTATCGAAGATTTTTGGCAACAATGGGGCTCGACAGCGGCAACTCTTTGTCGGGTTGTGCCAGGGGCACTGAAAGCTCTCCCCTTCCTCTTCTTCTTCCTTCTGTCTCTCTCCGCTACAACACGAGCTGGGAACTCTTCACTTCATGAGTTGCAGTTTTTATAAGCCAAATGACCCTCAGTAGTTCCACGATTTGTGGCTTCAAATCCTAACTATATTAATCACGTTCACTTATCTTCGCTCGTTAATTTTGAAATGTTAGAGGTTATATATATATATATATATATATATATGTATATAATTGTATCATATGCTGTTATTATTAAAGCATAACCTAAATTAAATTATATACATATATTTAAATTATATATTTTACAAAATATTAATATTTCATTAGACTAAACTCATTCGAGCAAAACATCGATCGGCCGTGATCTAAAAATAAATAATATTGATAACCAGCCCAAGCAGCTCGACTAGCCCGATTAACCAAACAAGAACCATTTAAGCTTTGAAGTCCGGGTATGAAAACGGACCCAAACCGACCCGATTACAATTGTACCCGCTATCATACCCGGCCGCTTGCAGTTGCAGACCGCCGGACAAAACTGGCGGCGGGGCGCGGCGCCGAAGACGACGGCGGCGGAGATGGCGCCTGGGGAGCAGTACGAGGCGGTGATGGCCATCCCCGCTTCGACTTCAAGGCGTCTTCTTCACTGTTGGAGGCCTCCCAATCGGGGTTCTTGATCACGTGCCCCATCAGTAACCACCCACCCTCTCCGCCTCTTCCCCCTCCTCCTCCGCCAAGTCTTCGTCTTTTTGGTGGTTTTTGTTCTGATTGGTGTGATGGTTTACAAAAGTTCGTTTTGTGTTTTGCCTAATGGTACGTTTTTGTGATTGATGCAATTGTGTGCGGGAATGTGTTGTAATTTAGATGATTGATCTGTAGTTCAATCTTTTTTTTGCGATGGTTAATTGTTGTTGTTATGTTGTTTGATTCATATGGTGATGTAATTTGTGCAAAATGGGTCGTTTTTTTCTCTGCTGATGCTATTCTTGGTGTGGAGGTTTGGTAGTTTAGTTGTTTGAGTTGTAGTTTAATGGTGTTTAAAGTTTTGTTTACAGATAGGGAGAAGAGTGCTACTAAAGAAGCCATTTCTATCCTTAGGAAGGTATCCCGCTTTCTTTTGTGTTAATGCTCATTTTTTGTTGTTTTCTGATTAGAAAAAAAGAAGAAGAAATGTATGTTTAGTGTTGGATTGGAGTTTTATAATGAACTGTAGTTCTTATCTAAGGCACTAGAAAACTTTGATTTATTTTGAACCTTGTTCAGTTTATAAACTCGTGTAAGGAGGTTGGAAATGAACATTCTGTTGATCATGGAGGAGGTGGTGAAGGTTCAGTTCCTAGTGAAGAACCATATGAGTTATGTATCGTTACTAAGAAACAAAAGTTATTGCCTGAAAAGAATCAGGATTGTGCAGCCTGTGATGAAGCCGATGAAGATGGTGGGAAATCATGTTAACCTGTGTAGTTTTATGAACATGTTGAACTGTGATGAAGCCGATGAAGATGGTGGGAAATCATGTTAACCTGTGTAGTTTTATGAACACGTTGAACTTATTGTTTGCCTTTTGAGAAAATAATCTTATTTTCTCCGTGAAACAATTTATCTAATGCAGATGAAAATGAAGAAAGGGAAACATCTGGCTCCAATAAATCCGACTCTGTAGATTAATATCGTCCTCTGTCACTGACAAAGCTTACAAGAAGTGGCTTGGTTCTCTTTACATTTCGAGAAAACAACCGTCTGCAACCTGCCA
The DNA here is from genome assembly GCA_033002965.1 of Piper betle. Lineage (NCBI taxonomy): Eukaryota > Viridiplantae > Streptophyta > Magnoliopsida > Piperales > Piperaceae > Piper > Piper betle. The sequence goes on along the minus strand of JAURVB010008730.1, from coordinate 4,047 downwards.
ATATTCGCACAAGTATTTTGGCTTCTTTGCAATCTGGCGATCTGAAACCTTTGCAGTTAGTAATATTCGTCATCACTTTATTTTGTTTAAATTTGCTTCATGATCTGCAATCATCTTTGATTTTAACATATAAATGTTGTTGATCCAGATGGTCTCATAGAATGCTTCCTGTTCAGGCTACTTGCAGTCTTAAAGAAAAGGAGCTTCAGAATGTTGTGTCAAATCTCATCCAGCAATACTTGGAGAATGAGAGGCATAAACTTTATTGACACCTTCATTTTTGTTTATTCCAGCTTGTAGTTTTTGTGGAGCTGCTTCCACTATCTGGCGTAGCTCAAGGATCTCTTGTTGCTGCTGTTTCAGTTCTTCCACATGACCTCCTGGCTGTCAAACCTCGACTATGTGTTAAGGCTCTCTTTTCAGATTCAAAAATGTCAAACCTCGACTATGTGTTAAGGCTCTCTTTTTAGATTCAAAAAAAGGCCCTAAAAGGTGCCACATGACATGACATGCCATTCAATGACAAAAAGTTTTGAACCCCTGTATTTCCTTCTTCGAGAAGAGAAAAAGGGTCTGGAATCAGAACATGATGGATGACCAAAAGGAAGTACAAACGTTTTCAACTACCAAACCTGAGATTAGGATTTGAGGAATCAGTGATATGCAGTTAGTCGTAACAGCGTATGCCTAAGATATTTGATATTAATGATAAGAATTAAGAAGTCTTGTATGGCGAGGTTGGGAGCCTGGAGTTTTATCAAAGATGTTCATTGGGTTGCTTAAAAGTAAGGTAAACTTTGCCCATTTCAACTTACTGCATTTTTGCATATTTCTTTTTTTTTCAGATGCTAGCAAAATTGCCTCTGGCATTCATTGTATCATATGATCAATTGCATGAAAATTTGCCTTTCTTGACACTGCTAACACTAAGCTCTTGAATATAGCATGCCCTTGTTCGTGCTCTGCTTTCATACTCTTGCACAAGCTGGCAACCAAAAATGTCGTTGGTTTTGTCTGCAAATAGTTAAACGTTCGGCGCAACTCTTTGTATTACATGAAGAAAAAATGAGAAGCCGAACATGAAGCATGGTCTCAATTTTTCTAGGAAGAGAAAAGATAGTAAAGAAAACATCAAGCAGAGTTGAATGCGGGTTGGAGGCGAGAACCACAAGGAGATATGGAGAGCTCCAGATTGACAAAGTTCTCTTCCTGACAGCATATACTTGCCCTTGATGTGGAAGAAAGTGTATCACTGTTCTCATCAGTGGATGAAGTGCTGCACCTATCTCTCCCTGTAGGAAACAATGATAAAGAGAGAGATAAATTGCCCACTTCATCTTCTTCCTGATCTCTACCATGGTCGACCTCAAGTTTTTGCAAACTCAAGGCGTTGTGTCTACTTACAGAGTTGAGCTCATGAAACCTGCAATTCTTTGCCATATCTTGATGCCCACTGCATCTGGCCTGACATGCAACGAAAATATTTGGCAAATAAGAACAACCAGAATGGTTCACAAGATTTTTGTGCATGGGAGGATGATATTCATACGTCTTTTTTTTGAATTATCGATTATGTCATGGGTTCAATATATTATGGACTGTGTTATATGTCAATTATACCATTTAAACATCACATGCTGTGAATGTTCAAAGTTGTTGGTAAAGATTGAAATGAGGATATACTATCCAATAGAGAATATATAATACTGATGTTGTACCAGTGCTGGAAATTCTGATTCCTCAACCGAGCATCCTAATGTCTGATCAAGATTGAAATAACTGCCACCCTTTCTTGCCTCGCAAAACTGCTACTCTCCATGCTTCTTGCTTCATTTCCCATGGTCGGTGAGTTTCCCCAGAAAGAATTGGATTCCATTTGAGACCTAATTAATACAATAAATAATAAAATTAGGTATCAATTAACGGGTTAATAATATCGAAAATGGAAAAATAATTTTTAAAATGCCAAATTTTGACACATTTTTTTACAAGACAAATTTTTAGTAACCCAATTAATAAAATTCTCTTGAAAACACAGCTAACACACAAATCTGTCATAGCACTACAAAAAAATTAAAAAATTCTACACATCATTTTTAAGTGTAGAGAAAAACTATAGATTTTTTTTATATTTAAAAATATTTAAAGGTGAGTATATATTAATTTTGACTTTTCTCCATCCAAAAAATGTTCATTGTTAGAAAAATGGAGTGGAGAAAGTTTCTCAACGTTTTTTTAACGGAGAAAAATATAAAAATTAATACATACTTACTTTTAAAATTTTCCAAATATAAGAATAGATTTAAGCTTTTTCTATACGGTAAAATTGGCATGGAGAAGACGGGAAGAAAAATGTTATTTTTCTCTACTGCATTTTTTTAAATGCAAAGAAAAATCAATTTTTCTTTTTTTTGTAGTGTAGAATGTAGAACGTGATTTAAAAATAATTGTAAATATTATTTTGGTGAAAAAAGGTGGAACAAGTTAACAAAGAATGGTTCCACAAAGGCAAACCTTGTGACAAGGTGAATTAAGTGAATGCATAAAGTTGGATTGGCCATGGTATCTGGAAAATGTGAGGATTCCATTCTCATCTTCATCCTCAGTAAAGCTTCCATATTGTCTCCGTAGGCTTGAGAAGCATCTTCTTCTTTTGCTTATGTGTAGCACATCTGCTTGACATAGTAGAAAAGAGGTTACTAAATTGTATAAATTTGTGATAGTACTTCTTAATTGATAAAAAAACATGTACAAATAGTGACGTATATATGTTTCAGCTGCCTAAACTTGAGGTTGCTAACTGATCATTTATAAAGAATTGTGTTTGTTGATTTTACTGTGTATGGATGCATATTTATGCACTTAACGCATACTAACATATATATAGTTTTTAATTACACTATAAAGTCTAGAAGATTAAATCTACCTTTTTCGTTCAAGTCATTCTTCATGCTTCTATACATCTGTAATTTCAAACCACAACCACAAAGTGGTGGTTAGTTAACAGTCACCAATTAACATATACTAATCTGCTAGACTATACATAAACTGCATGTCATAGATATTCTAAACATGGATACATGAAGAAAATGATAAGCAGGGGAAGAAGAAGAACCTGGAGGTGGCTTTAACATGGGAAATGGTGAGCCCTCTCACATCCATGAGCTGAAGAACAAGCTTTGGGGTGGCTTCTAAACTCAAGAAGCACATGTAGATGAAACAGAGATCACAATATTGAAACAACCCATAATCATTAAGAGCACTAAGCTTAACAGAACATCAACAAGAAGGGAAATCTTCTTCTTACTTTCATGACCTCCAAGCTTTTTGATTGCCTCAACAAAAGACCGGTGAAGATCTGGTGTCCATTTCAATCTAGGAACTTCGGACCTGATATACTGCCTTACACTACAAGTCCTTCCACAACTCCCCATCTGCCCTTACAATCTCTTTTCCTTTGAACTTCTCTCCAGCATGTGACACTTGAGTCCCAATTTCTGATCTCTAAGACTTATGAGTCCTCTTCCTTTCTCCCACACACAACATGAGCCTACATACACATTTGAGGATAACCAGCTGCTCTTTCAAAACCTTCACCTTTTGTAATAGACTTTCTGGAACTTGCTTCAATGCCCAAGCCAGTATGATCACCAGGCTTAATTTCCTTGCTATGCCTCTAATTTTCGGAACTCCCAACAATAGTACTTCTGCACCCGCACCAACCTGTGATAATGAAGAGCGCTAGTCTCTCGCATTCTCATTATATCTTGTCTCCTCAAATAATTTGTTTCTCAATCCATAACAGCTGCAGGCAGAAAAATAGAAGCAAGGATGAAAGGGAGGAAGAGGGGTGTTTTTCCTTCTCTTCTCTTCTTTACCTTCAATTCTCTATCTCCACTGTAAAAATAATACTCTGTTGTATCCTTGGCACTCCTGCAGGCGAAACTCCTCATCCTCAACAGCCGTCTTATGGAAATATAAGGCAGCCCCCAAAGGAGGAAGGGAATGGAGAATGAGAATCTCTCTTTAAGTTTTTGTCTTTCATAT